>JAQFYM010006645.1:0-11417 GCA_034694785.1 Agrenia bidenticulata
AAAAAAAAAGATAAAAAATAACAAAAAGGTAAAAAAAAAAAGGTAAAAAAAAAAAATGATAAAAAAAAAAATGATGAAAAAATGAAAAAATAAAAGATAAAAAAATAGATAAAAAATAGATAAAAAAAAGATACAAAAAAAAGATACAAAAAAAAGGATACAAAAAAGGATAACAAAAAAGATAAAAAAAAGGATAAAAAAAAGTAAAAAAGATAAAAAAATATTTTAAAAAAATGTTTAAAAAAAAGTAAAAAAGATAAAAAAATATTTTAAAAATGTTTTTACTTTTTTATAATATTTAAACATTTTTTTAATTTTTGTTAATTTTTTCTAATTTTTTTTAATTTTTTTTTTTACTTTTTTTTTTATTTTGAATTTTTTTTTATTTTTAATTTTTACAAAATATTAATTTTTCTTTTTAATCAATTACTATTGCAATTTTTTTCAATTTTAAAATTTTGACATTTGTTTTATATTATTTTTAAATTATAAAAAAACTTTATTTTTTTAGTTTCTGTATAATTTTTGTGTTTTTATAGTAAAAAACTTTAAAATTTTACATTTTTTTTAACTTTAAGCCCTTAGAGACGAAAAACACATATATGTGCAATTTTTTACTGCTAAATTGGCAGAAAACACATATACGCGCGATTGTATTATGCCATATTGGTTGAAAACACATATATGTGCTTTTTTAATGCCGGATTGTCAGAAAACACGTATATGGCATCTGCTTGCGCCGGATTGGCTTAAAAAACATATTTAAGAAACTTTTTATGCCGGGTTGGCAAAAAACACATACATGAACGATGTTGTTGTTCTTTTTGGCGTAAAAACTCATATATAGCGATTTTTTATGTCGGATTGGCTAAAAAAATATATTTGAGGTTTTTCGTTTTATGTTTCGGATTGCCTAAAAAAATAATCAGCAATTTTGATGTCAAATGGCAAAAAAGATCATACGCAAATGGTTATATTTTCAATTTCTAAAAACCAATAAATTGCCCATAAATATTATTTATGCCTTGATTTCATATAATCTCATGTGCATCTATAAAGCTTTATGTAAAACAGCTGATCTATGACGTCAACAATAAAATTTTGTTTTTTTTTGGTTTTTCATTTTTTTTATTCTTTTTACCGCAATAAAAATAAAAAAATTACCTAGAACTGTAAAAAAATGATACATTCCGTTTATAATTAGTTGCAATACAGTATAAATGGGCAGATTTTGGGTTATTGCTAAGAACAATTTAATAACATCATAAGTAAAATGTTCATTACTCTCCCGGTACTTTTTATATTTACATAATTTATGTTAAAAGATAGCAAAAAAAGCACTAATAAAATGTCAACAACCACACTGAGCATATTATTTTAAAAATTATTTGTATTTTCATGCCCATTTCGCAATAATAAAAAATATAAAAATGCATATAAATACACTAGCAAAAACTTCATCCCATTTAAAAGCAGTAAAGTAAACAGAGAAAAGGGTTGGATTTCGTTTTTATTGCTTTAATCTCAACAAATATTCTAAAAATAAAAATATTATTTCTTCTAAAAATACTAATATTCACATTTTTTTTTTACAAAAAAAAGTGAAAAGCAACACAAATATAATAAATCACTATGAAAAGCATTGGTAATTATTTAATTTTTGTAATTTATATGCTCATTTCACAAAAATAAAAAATATAAGAATGCAACAAAAAAAACTAAAAAATACTTCAGACCATTTAACAAAAGCAAATAAAACAGAAATGAGAGATAGATATGTTTTGTTAGTAAAAAAACTGTATATATCCAAATAAAAAATTATTATTCACCTTTGGGATTATTCATATTCACAAAATGATACAAAAAAGCGCGTGTAAAAAAGCACATATAAAATTTTAAAAACAACAATTACGTATATTCTTTGTAAAGATATTTTTATTTTTATGCTCTTCCTACAATAATAAAATAATTAAAAATGCGAGAACCATATGAAATATACTTCAGCTCATTAAAAATTAGCACATAAAACAGAATAGAGGGATAAAATCTTTTTTTTACTAAAATCCTGTGTATATTATTGATTTAAAATGTATACAACACCTTGGGATTATTCATATTCACATAAGATTTAAAAAAGTAGGTGTAAAGAGCATTAATATGATTTTAACAACAAAAATACTGCATATTATTTTTTTTTAAAAATTAAAATTATTTTCATATTCATTTCACAATAATTAAAAATATCAAAATGCATAGAAACATACTTATTGTAACTTAATCGTATATACCAGAAGCAAACAAAACAGAAAATATAAAAAAATTATAGTTTTAATTGCGTAAATTAACAAGTATCATAAAAAATAAGCCTCTTTTTACTTCCAGAAATACTAATATGCACATAATTAGTTATAAAAAGTAAAATGCAAATGAAACACTTATATAATGGAAAACCAAAAAATAAGCATTTAAAAGTATATAATTTTGTAATTTTTAAGTTTATTTCACAAAAATAAAAATATAAGAATGCAACAAAAAAACTCTAAAATAATTCAGCCCATTTACCAGAAGCAAATAAAACTTGATAGACAAATATTTTTCGTTTTCGTTTCAAAAATCCTGTGTATATCCTCCAAAATAAAATTTTTATTTCCTCTTGGGATTATTCATATTCACATAATGATCATTTAAAGTAAGTGGTAAAGAACAAATATATGATATCGATAACAAAATTTAAGCATATTTTTTTTAGTTTTTGTTTTTTCTATGCTTATTCTCCAATAATAAAAAATATAAAAATGCATATAACTAACCTATATTAATACTATAACTCAATAAAAATACGCACAAAAAACAGGGTTGGGGATGAATTTTGTTTTTCTTACTAGAATCCTGTGTATTTTATACAAAAAAAAAAATATTATTGCCCTTGAGATTATTCATATACATAAAAATTGCAAAAAGTGGGTATAAAAGAGCACTTTTTGATGATCAAACACAGTAAAAAAACATCTTACGACAAAAATTAACGTTAAGTTTCATAATTAAGAAAAGGTTTGCATAACAAAAAATTACCGTCAAAACCCTACAAAGTACAATATTAAATATTTATGACATGTCAATTATTTATAGAGTTTGGATCATATTATCGGAACTTTACGGTTTTTTTATTTTCATGCTTATTCACAATAATTAAAAATATAAAACCGCATAGAAACATGCTAAAAAATACTTCATTAATTTTTTGTTTAGCAGATAACACAGAATAAAGGGATTTATTTTATTGTTTTTATTGCTAAAAACCCAAACAATATACTAAAAAAAGCACATTATTATTGCATCTTGGGATTAATTTTGTTGGCGTAAGCATCGCCTAGTGATGATTTGTATACTAGAACAGAGTTTAAACGCTCTGTAATTGGTTCCTACGACAATCTGAAGGCTGATTCGTAAAGAATTCGAGAAGACCTATCGTTTTCGGGGGTCAAATTTTTCAGTGGACAAATATTTACGCATAAAATTTGATAGGTAGAATTTTGGACCATTTTGCAACAATTACTAAGAATTTTATCTGAAACGACATGAATTGTTTCCGAAAGATAAGAAACTTATAAAAGTAGAGCTCAAGTAAATAAATAGTTACTTTATAACATTCAAACGTTCTGATAAAGCTCTCGGCGAAAAGCCAGTCTCACCCAACAATTTTATTTACAATATTAAGGCAAAAGTGGGTGTAAACGAGCACTAATATGCTGTCAAAAACATAAACAAGTATCATGTTTTTTTTTTACTTTCATGCATATTTTAAAATAATAAAAATTATTTAAATGCATATAAAAATACTATCAAAATCTAGCCAATTTAAACTCAGCATGTAAAACAGAAAAAAAGGAGAGGAGTTGTTTTTTATGCTATAAAACAAAAAATATCTTCAAAAAATAAAAATATTATTACTTCTAGGAATACACATATTCACATAATGATTACAATAATTAAATGTAAACGTACACATATATGATGTCAAAAACCAATAGCATTTATCTTTTCTGTTATTTTTTTATGCTCTGGGACAAGACTCGTACGGGCTCTATCTATTTTTCAGGTTTCGGGTGTATTACAAACGGGTCACGGGCCCCCGTACGGGCAATTTTGTACACCATCTTGCAAAAAAAAAAAATATTTTTTCGGTACGATGTGTATAGAGTCTATAACATTTAGTAGTACATAGACCGTGTATTTTATTGTGTTTTATGGAGTTTTAAAAATTTTCCAGATCAATTTAAAAATATAAAAAAAAACAAACAACCCGACCCGTACAGGCAAATATTAAAACATACGGGTCACATGTGGAACGCGATCCGTGTTTTTTATGGGTTACGGGTCGAACGGGTTCACGGGTCCTGTCCCAGTATATGCGTATTTCACAATAATAAAAAATATAAAAATGCATTCTAACATACGAAAAATTACTGTAGCCCATTGAAAAACTAGCAAAAAAAAAAAAACACTTAGGTGCCTGGATTTCGGTTTTATTCGTAAAATCCTGTATATATCCTCAAAAATAAAATTAATAATCACCCTTTGGATTATTAATATATACATAATAATGCAAAAAATTGGGTGTAAAAAAGCACTAAATTCATGTCAACAACACAAATAAAGCATATTTTTTATATTTTTGTATATTTTCATGCTCATTTCACAACAATAAAAATATAAAAATGCGTCTGAACATACTAAAAAATGCTTCAGCATATTATAAACTAGCAAAAAAAAACAGCGCGGTAAAGTTACCGGTTTTATTCTACAAACTAACAAATATCTGCAAAAATAAAAAAATTCTACTTTTTGTAATACTTATATTCACATAATGTACGGATTTTGGTTGTTTTAGAGCGCAAATATACTGTCAACAACAAAAATTAAGCATATTTTTTTCTTTGTTTTTTTTCATGATCATTTTACAATAATAATAATAAAAAAATGCATAGAAACATACTAAAAAAATACTTCAGCTCATTTTAAACTAGCACAAAAAAAAACAGAAGGTGCATAACTTGTGGTTCTATTACGGAAAACTAACAAATACCTTAAAAAAAAATTATTACTTCTAGGAATACCCATATTTACATTATGATGTAAAAATTGATAGTAAAAGAGCACACATATGATTCCAACAATATAAATTTAGCATATTATTTTTTTTTTTGTAAATCATTTTTATTTATATGCTCATGATCCCCGGATAAAAGGGCCGAAATTAAAGGGCCGAAAATAAAAGAACCGAAGATAAAAATGGGCTGAATTTTAATAGGTGAAACAAGAGACCGTAAACTATAAGGACCGAAAATTAAAAGGATCTGGTATTATTAAGGCAAAAAAATTAAACCCTTTTTTTTATAAACAATTTTGTTTTTGGTCTAAATAATACAAGATTCTTTTAGTTTTCGGTCCTTATAGTTAACGGTCTCTTGTTTTTGGCCTATTAAGATTTCGGCCCATTTTTATTTTCGTTCTGTTTATTTTCAGACCTTTTATTTTCGGCCCTTTTGATCCCCGGATAAAAGAGCCGAAATAAAAAAGCCGAAATAAAAGAGCCGAAATAAAAAAGCCGAAATAAAGGAGCCGAAATAAAAGGGCCGAAAATAAAAATAAGTCGAAAATTTAATAGGCCGAAAACAAACAACCTAAAACCAAAAGGATCGAAAATTAAAAGGATCTGTAATTATTTAGACCAAAAACAAAATTGGTTATAAGAAAAAAAGGGTTTTAAAATTTTTTGGCCTTAATAATTAAAATACCTTTTGATTTTTGGCACTTTTACTTTGGACGTTTTTGTTTTCATCCTAAGCAAATTTCGGCCTATATTTATTTTCGGGCTTTTATTTTCAGCCCTTTTATTTCGGCCCTTTTATTTCGGCCTTTTTATTTCAGCCCTTTTATCTTAGGGATCCCACCTTTTTGAATCATTATGTAACCCTTAGAAAGGTCCGGTTCAAATTTAATATATTTTTTTTATTTCCTGTCATAGATTGACGAAAATTTTCAATTTGTAATCCATGGTAGTTTTAAATTTGGAACTAAAATAACAATACCAAAGCCTAGGTACCGAACTAATAATTACATAGTTGAGTAAGCATGCGATAACCAAGCAATACATGATACAGCACAGGATAGATCCAATATACACTAACTTGGTATAACAAGTTACTAAGTTTCAATAAAAACGGATTAATATATAGATTGCGTTAAATTGCTAATATGCAGAGTGTACGCTGAAATTAGACACCTCGAACTTATTTGCTCCGTACTAAATGGATATCTTATTATGATATAACTAAGCTTTTTCTAAAGGACAATAGTTCTTTTAATATGTGCCAGTTACTTTTAAATAAAATTGGGCAAACTTATTTGTATATTTATCCACATTATTTGGACAAAAAGATATTTTTGGATGTTTTCATTTATAGTGAAATTCTATCTAATGTCAATAAATATAGAAATTAAACAATCTAGATGCTTATAAAATTACATCAAAAACTGTAAAATTGCGCATACAACCAGAGTAGTGCGATTAATTACATAAGAAACACATCTAAATATATTTTTAATTAAATATATCTGATAAAATACCTATGAGTATTAGCGGACTCTATGTAGTTTATTTCAATAAAACTAAAATGCGACTATTGTACAAATTTGTGCCAAAAATTAAAAGAAAATTTTGTTTGGAAATAAAAGAATAGCAATCATTTCATTTAAAATTAAAACGAAAAATTGATTTGCCGAGTAAAAACTTACACTTTTTTGCATAAAAAAAAATATAAAAAGATCTCTAGTAATTTTAAATGTTATTTATTGATTTAATTAAATGCGTGTAGGTAAGAAAGCTATTTTTTTATTAATAATTATTTTTACAAATACATATAAAAAAAATATATTCTATAGTATTTACTATGAATGCTTAATTTATGCTCGTAATATCATTGGTTATGTACAAGTTTGTAATTCATGGGGTTATATTGGCTTTTTGAACATTAAAAAGAGTCAAAATTCTACTTGATGACTACTGTTTGAGAGTATTTTATGAGATTTGACATGGTCTAATCAAATGGAAAAAAAAGAAAGAAATTGAGTATAAAAAATGTTTCAAAACGTAATTTCTAGTATAAAGAGCATAGACAAGCCAAGAACCTAAGAGCCCGTATTAAAAAAAAGAAAAAATTTTATACAAAGAAAAAGAAAATAAAGTAAAAGTTAATTATGAAAATGTAAATTTGCGCATTAAAGTATTTCTTTTTTATAAAAAATCTAGGGAAAGGACTGCAAAGGTATCAAAAGAGCCAATCAAAGTTATAGTTTTTGACTTGCAATTGTGATACTACGGCAAATGATTTTGTAATATATTTCTGTAAATAAACCAACGAATTATTGCACAAAAGAATGTATAAAAGAATTGTAAATGGCAATCTTTTTTAAATAATATCCAAAAACTAGGTAAAATAGTTTTTTCAAAAATAGTTTTCGTTTTTATATTTTTAGATTATAATCATACCCATACAATTTTAAAAAAAAAAAAAAAAAAAAACAAAAATAATTATATTTTAAATCACTTTGCAAGCTATAAACGCGTTAAATCAGTTTTTACAACACATTATGACAATTTTGTGTAGTTATCTATATAAGATTGTAATTTTTTTGATTTTTTTAAAAGACCAAAAAGAAGCAATTATAAAAATTCAATCTAAAAAAATTACAAAAAAATAGATGTATTATAAAAAGTGTGTTTTATATAAAAAAAATAGCATGGTATTTGTTTTATGCGTCAGAAAAAATCGTATTAAAAAGTATTGTATTTTTTGAAAAAAGTTATGGATTTTTATTAATATGAAATTCTTTGAAACATGGGGCTAAACAACATTGTCTTTTACATCCTTCGCATTCATAGATTGATGTTGATTTAAAACCATAGTTATTACAATGAAAACAATTTTTTCTTTTTTATGCTAGAGCAATATAGTAATTTTCCGAGCTACCCTTTTTTCTATATTTATGTCATTCTATTTTTGAAGTCATTTGATAGAATATTTTGAGGGCTATTTTTATCTTTATATTACACCCGTAAAACTCTTAACTGTAAGTTAATATGATAGGAAGCCTTTTCTTGTATAGGATCACTATAATTAGAAAGCAAGATGTCAGGTAAAATTTGAATCGGCTTAATTGCAACATTACAGTAAGTCACATGCTAATTATAATTACTTGAAGAAATGGTTTTAGAATTGGCTACATGGATGGTATTTCGATTTTCTTCTTTGCTGCGTTTCGTTGTTATTTCAGCAATATGGACACTCATGAAATCTTGGATGAAATATAGATGTCTTTTTTGATTATGTTTTTGGCAATCTTTATTGATGATGTATATATTTGTTTAAAAAGTATGGGATATAAATGCTGTAAACTTAGTGGGCCATCTTTTCGTTTTTCTTTTAAGGGCATAGTATTGATATAACTGAATAATAAATCTACGCCCCCCATATACATATTATAAATATATATTATTTAGTAATATATTGTGGCTCACATTTATTACTATACTCACTTGATATTTCAATATCTGAACTATACATACAATCTTCAAATGTTGACTTTCTTTGTTTTAACTTTTTCTCTACTTTTTCATCAATATAAAATGTGGAAATCATCGCGACTGGTTTCTTGTCTACCCAAACAGCAAAATTCACTTCTTCTTTCTGTGAAATCAATATCTCATTTTTTTGAACACTTTTCTTGTGAATATCTAGATTTTTTGGGCCACCTCTATTATTACGCAGAGTACCACAACACTGGATTTGACTTGACAGTAAATTTTTTGCCGAGGTAAAGCTTTATTACAAATTATCCATGTATAATTTGTGCCATTTTGCCATTTGATTGTGTAACAGCAAATTTATAGTATCATTTAAAGTTGATTTTTGGGAACACAGGCGCATATTAAGCAGAAGGCCACTCTCGGATTCAGAAAGTACATACGACTTGAGTCCCCATTTGTGCGGCTTACATTGATTATACACCTAAAAACTTGTTCGTTCTTTATATGGTATTGTGGCTTTGTCGATGGATATATTTATGTAGATTAATCAACATTGTCTTTTTTGTATTAAAATATTCACATATAAATGGTTAATTATATACTGATTTGTCTGTATAGTCATTATTGAAATACAGGTTAGACATGAATACATTGTCGTATATTTATCTTATGATAATAAACTTGCGATTGTATTATTTTAGAAATATATGTTATTTTTCTTCCAAAGAAACTTGACATTCGGTATTCATTGCATTCTTAACTAGTATACAAGAACAAAAAGGGCCTTTAGATCTAATTAAGTAAAAAATAAAATGTCATAATCATTGGGGCTATGTTTCTTTAATGATTTTCAAGATTGAAAGTAGATCCACTCCATTAGCCCTTAATCAAAAAAATAACCGAAGGCAGCTTTTAAATTGTAGTTCTTTACTGACATCTTGTAATTTTTAATACCTGTAGACTTTTTCGGTTGCAACCAATGAAGTGGCACCCCCCCCCCCCAATCTTCAGATTGTAAATTTCCTGTGTCTTTTCTACTATTATTTGCTTTAATTGCTTTAGGAGGTCTTTGTTCAGGTATATCTACGCCTTACGAAAAAATCGTGTTAGATGTGCATTCTGCTGTTAAAGATTTACTGTTGTTTGTATTGATGGTCATTTGGAGGGGGGGTGTAAACAGAAATATCAATAAAGGGTAAGGCCTTGATGTAAATATAAAAAATTCTTATACCCCAACAATAGTTATTATGAAAAAAATGATAAAACATGCGTAAGGTCTGATTTATAAATTAAATATAGTAATAATTTAATAAATATAATTGAGTACAGGTATTAATATAAAGTGTAGTGTATATTGATAAATTTTTGTTATTAACACCTAGAGACGACAAAACACACATGTGCTTTTTTTAAACTGTTAAAGTACCCAAAAACACATATATGTGCGTTTTTTTTATGCCAGATTAGCAAAAACAAGTATATAAACGTTTTTGCATCGCCTTTTTAGCGATATTTCCATATATGGCATTTTTGCGGTAGTTTGGCTCATAAACATATGTATGCTACGCTATTGCCGCGTTTGCAAAAACCAACGCGCTTTTTTTATTGTATGTTTTGGCGTAAAAAACACGAATATATAGCTATTTTTTTATGTCGGATTGTAAAAACAAATATATGTGCTGATTAACTGCGTTGATTTAAGTTAACTTATATTTCTAGCAATTTTATTTGTCGGATTAAAAAAAAAGGATCATACACAAATGTTTATATTTTTGCTCATAAAAACTAATAAATACCCAATTACATAATTTTCTTTTTAAACAAAATCTCAATAAAACATGTTAAACTTGTGTAAAAAAGCAGATCTATACCGTCAAATGCAAAAATTAAGCATTTTTTAAGTAATTTTTCTATATATTTTTATCTTTTCACTTACAATAAAATAATATAAAAAAATATAAAAAAATGATCCGTCCGTCATTAATTAGTAAAAAAACAGCATAAAGGGGCAGATTTTAGTAATTACTAAAAAAAAAATTATATCCTAAAAAGTAAATGAAATTTACTCTTCAGGTATTTTTGGTTGATGCCGGCTTTACGCCTGAGTTCTTAATAGTCTTACGGAAATGTATTTATAACTTATTTATTTAAACCTTAAGTATATTTATACTTTTATATCTAATCTGAAACCAATAGATTAAGTTTCACCCTTAATCCATATCTCTCCAATAAAATCAAACACCAATCAATTTCTTTTTATGGTAAATTAACACGGGCTCGGAAACGGCAAAATTTGCGCGAAGCGCAAATTTTGGTGGAAAGCTCCGCACACGACCTTCGGTCGTGGCGTCTCGTCGAGCACGCTATGCTGTGCTTGCAGAGACAAGTTTGCTCAGCGCTGACGACACTATTGAAGTGTCAGCTAAAGATGACACAACAGATATTATTCATATATACATAAGGATGCAAATTGGTGGGTGTAAAAAAGCTCATAATTGATATCAACAACAAAAATTAAGCATGTTATTTGAAAATTTATTTTTATTTTTATGCTCATTTCACAACAATAAAATATAAAAATGCATTAAAACATACTAAAAAGTACTTCAGCTGATTTTAAGCTAGCAAAAAAAAAGAGTTAGGTGCCTGGATTGCAGTTTTATTTCCAAAATTCTGTATATATCCTCTCAAAATAAAATTATTAATCACCCTTGGGATTATGCATATATACATAAGAATGCAAAAAATTGGTGGTAAAAAAGCACTAATTTGATGTCAACAACAAAAATAAAGCATATTTTTTTAATTTTCTTATATTTCTATGCTC
>JAQFYM010006646.1:0-11417 GCA_034694785.1 Agrenia bidenticulata
CATACATTAAAACATTTATACAAACATATATACATATATACATACATATATACATACAAACAAACAAACAAACAAACAAACAAACAAACAAACAAACAAACATACATACATACATACAAACATTCCTTTATATATACATATATACAGTCATACAGTCATACATACATTCATTTAATTCAATTTTCTTCAGTGCATGAATCCTGTTTATTACAATGATCTGAAGGCAAAAATGTCTGGGGTTATCATGGTTCGACTATGAAATACTAACGACATATACAAATATAAAAAGCCACTAAGATTGTTTTGGGCCAAAGCATCTACAAACCAAGTGCAACAACAAAATAATTTAAAAACCAGTTTAGTAAATTCCGAAAATTTTTACAAAAAAAGTTTCGACACGTATATCATGATTTAAATATATTAAACCATAACTACAAATAAACTTTGCATAAAAAAGGGTTCAATAGCAAGTAAAAAATGACAATTAACAGTTTCCTAACAAACAAAAAATTGCAAAAACGTGGTAGATATTGTACTATAATAGATTAAAAACCGTAAATTTGCGTTGGCAAAAAACAATCAATTTTAGTTGGCAAAAAAAATACTATTGTTAGTTTTTTTATATGTTTCTATAGCGGAAAATTCACACTGACCATGACTAATTGTTACGATTTTACAATTTGAATGTTCGATATACTGGATAAACTTGTAACTACACTCAAGGTATGAAAAAAATCGATAATATATTGTATTTGTGAAAAAAATATATATATTTATTTTTTGTATTTTGCGCTATAGAAAAAATTTATCTTGTAAAAAATACTAAGGTACATTGGATCATTTATTCCATACAATAGCTAAAATAATTCCAGCAAAACAAACTGAAATGTGCACCCAGTGATTTGGCTGCAACAGAACTAGCCATCACGCCTTTAATGGAGGGTATGTCAAACTCGCCAGGGGCAATTTTTTTAAAACGGATTTTGTAAATTAAAACAAAAAAACGTTGATGCAAATTTTTATTTTTAATCTATGTATTTATATTATTATTAACATGTTATCTGTTTAATTTGGAAATTTACAAGAATTCTTCAATTTACTTTTGTAAACCAACTCTAACCCTAAGCCACCGCGTACCTTAATCATAAATTTTTTTATATGCTATATAGCGCATTATATCTTAAAAACACCTGTTTTTTTAACCTATTTTTGTAAAGTTTTTTGCTATTTCTAGCGAGTTTGCCAGCATAGGCATCATTTACAACCTTGTGGTTATTTTGACTGCCCCAATAATAAATGGTTCCAGCATTATAAGTCCTTTTAAAAGCCTTTGACAACAATATTTAAATCTTTGGGGCGAATAATTATACAATACAAAATTGCGATATTGCAATAAAACACGATAAAAACTTTTAATGTGGAAAATATGTATATTACAATGTATGAGGTACGTTTTATGTATTTTGCCAACTTTAAAAACATATTTTGCGACACATTGTATGCTGATAATGCGGCGCATGCCTGTAATTTCGGAAGGAGGCAAAGTTTGATGCTTTATTAAGAACGCCTAACGACTAAAACTAAATTGTACATATATTAATTGTGTATTTTTAAAAAAATTGCGTTTTACATTGTTTTATATAAATTTTATGTTTAAAAAACCTCTGCACCAAAAAAAGATCCCTTCCCCCGATAAATGGCCGCAAAATATTTTTCAAAGCTAAGGGGGGGGGGTTCGTTTGTTTTACCTGCCCGCCCTCCTTTGCCGTGGATAAGCCCCTGGTATAATTTTTTGAAAACGGATTGCATACATTTTTGTAAGGTATTGACATTAGGGATGCAGCTAAAAAATATAAAAAGGCCAGGGTTGCAATTCATAGGCTTAATATCACTAAAATACCTTTTATATCTTATCACATAAATATTCATGACCTTAAAAACACCCGCTGTATACTTGTCTCTAGTTTAACCGACTTCGTCACTAAAATTAAAGCCCCCTTGAACTACGACCGCAAAATTTATATAAAGTGAGAAACTGCAGCCCCCTTAGCCCCCTTGTTTCGTAATAACCCGCCAACTGTTCACAATACAATACAGGCGCGTACCAGGGGGGTAGAAGAGGGGGCAGGGGGGAGTGATCATACCCTTCAGACAATTTTTCACGCCTGAATTTAACCCTTAGAGAAATTTTCGCACCTATAGGTGCGTTTTGTTTGTGCGGGTTTTGTGAATCGCCCTATGGGTGCGTTTTTTGCGGATATTAAAGCAGTGTACCTATATGCGCAATTTTTTATGCGGGATTTATTGGATCGCACCTATAGGTGCACTTATTTTTTGAAATCTACAAAAACCTATAAAAAAACGCAAAAAAGAATAAAGCAAAGCTTATATATAGTGTGGTTGCACACTTTTATATTTTTGCTGACTTTTTATGCTTTTGTTCTGATTTAGGTACTATTTTTTAAAAAATTTATAACAGTAAATTTTAATTTTTTATTTGTGTTTTTTTACAATCTTTTGACCAAATATTATCACCACACGGAAACAACCTTTTTTAAAAATGCTTTATGTACAAGAATGCAAACTTTTTATTTTGTTGTTATAAAATTTTCATATACACATTTTTCAATTTTCACCCCATATTTCTTTCAGGGTTAAAGGGGGTCTCTTTTTGTGCAGAGATTTTTTTGAGTTTAAGAATCGAAATAAAAAAACTTTTTAATATATTTTTGTCAAAAAATTTTTAAAGATTAAAACGACAAAAAAAAGGCGGTTTTACCCCTATTAGTTGATATGGCACTGTCTACCCCTTGTCCATAAAAATTCCTGGGTACGCCACTGCTTCAATATATTTATGAATTTTTCAACAACACAATACGACATATCTCTAACTATACTACAGCAATAAAGGTGTTAGTAATATTTGAGTGGCTGAGCGCGGGTAAATATTTACGTTTTTTTCCTAAAAAAAAAAACTCTTTTTCGTAAGTTCTTTTAGAAGCTTTTGAGTTTTACGTGTCATAAGTTCTTTTTAAACTTATGCTCAACATAGTCTCTATATGCATTTTGTTCGTGTTAAAAATTTGTGATATAGAGGTCACTTGAAAATATCCTTTAAATGGGTTTAAAAGCAGATCGTATATTATCACGCTTTTTTGCTATCTTTTAATCTAGTTACATATTTATGTATGCATTAGTGGTTTTAAAAAAAAGTTTAATAACACGTATGAGTATATGCGCATTTGTTTGGTATTGATAAAAAAGTAATAGCCTATTTATGTTGCATAAATGATGTACAGATATATTCCTCTAAAGTAGAAATAATTATCCCGATATTTTTTTATATACAGGAATTTTAATTACAAACGCATATTGTAATATTTTTATCAGAATGCTTAAAAACAAAACTTTTTTACTTATTGAACAAAAAATTATAATAAAACGTATTATATATTTTTTTTATATTTGTACTTCTTATAACATGATTTTCTACAACTTTTGTGTGCTTTTTTGCTTTCTTTAGTAAGATAATTTATTTTTGTAGAATTTACACTTATAATAAAAGCTCTTTTTAAATATAATGATAGAAAAATACAAAGTTTATAAAAAAACCAAAAACTTATTACGTAAACGACCAAAAGAACAACTCACTGCGCCTATGGTATTTTTTTGTGTATCTTTGCCCTGTAGAAAATGCAAAAAGTATACCTATTTGTATTTACAACAAGTCAATTCCAAAGAAAATTTATTTGATTATTTAAATATGATATTTGGATGTTTTTGGCGCAACAATATTACTCGAATGTAAAAGAGTGTGACAATTCGTATCAAATTGGAGTAAGATCAGTGGCGGATACCAAAATTGAAATTACAAAGCTTGATAATAAAACTTGCACAATGCAGGCGCAATAGACTCGAAAAACCAAATTGACAACCTTTAAAATCAGTTTCAGTGTAAGGCTGTATGCAAAGTCTTAGAATCACCGACATATGCCATTATTACAGATGGACAAATCTTTGAGGAAAAAATCACCAATATAATGAAGAACCAAAAATGAACTGAAACCGAAAAACGTCAATGTAATAAAAACACAGGAGTACTAAGCGACAAACTGCCATGGTAATAATTTCATATTAATTTTTTTACTAATGCGACTGAGGCGCGTAAATTTGCAAATAAAAAAAATAATCGATTAAAAAGTGTTTAATGAATATGCAATTATACAAATAAGTCACACATAAAACCATAATTGTACGCCTTGTAGAGAAGCCGCAATAGCTACTCATAACGCGTAACCTTTTTAAATAATTTTGAGGAATAGAGAAGGGGATATAAGAAAAGAGATATTTATTTAAAATGAGACTTGCTTTGTGATTCTTGTGTTACCACAACAATATGGTGTTCAAAAAAGTCCCGGAGCGCTATTAATACAAGGTATAAACAGATTAAACAATAGTGCCTTTTTTTCTAGTTTAGCAAGGTAAAGTAAAAGCTAATTGTAACCAACGTAATCATAAGCCCGTACTGTTAAAAATACAGTCCTTTTTTTTATTAGCGTGTATTTTTTCTAAAAAGCAGCCTGGTGTGATAAAAATAGATTTGATCGGATTTTAGTAAAATAGACAATGAACATGTTCAAAAAAGTAGCGTAGCCAGGGTTTTTTTTTTGTGCCCGGAGCTAGTCAGTGTTTCAACAAAATAATGTATAAAAACGTATTTACAGCGGTAAAAATCTTTATTACTTTTTTAGTATAAAATTTAACTTATAAAATTTGTAATTTATGAGTTGTTTATCAATAAGAACCACTGCACGAACACACAACCTCTTACACTTCGGTCGTTAAGTAAAGCGCATTCATTTAGAGGCGGGACGGAAGCGGTTGGAGCCTTCCTCCTCCCTGCTACGCCACTGGTTTAAAGTGACAGAAAATTTCTATTGTTTGCAGATAATGTTGCATAACGCAAAAAGAATAATTGTAGCACTAACAAGATAAAATTTGTTCTGCCAAAGCACCTCAACTATTCAAAAAAGTGTGAAACACCATTATGGAAATTTGCATCGTGAAAGAAGAAAAAAATGTAAATTTAAGTTTTTCTTATCGGACAATACGAAAAAATCCCAAGCTTAAGAGTAGGGCTAACAAAATGCAAAATTAATACGCAAAAAATGCAATTATTGTCAGAAATATGTAAAATATGCATGCATAATGTTACTTTGTGGCCAAAAAAGCTTTTTTTATGTATAAAAAATGCATCAAAAAGCAGAACTTGTACTTAAAAGGCGTATATAAACTAAATTATAGGTTGGGTGCGTTTTATGAATTTTTTTATAACAACAAGATATATAAATGCATATTCAATATTCAATAAAAGACACAAATATGCATTTTGAAAAAATATGCATTTAGAGAGCAAAATATGCAGTCGAACTGCTTAACTTGATAGTTTATTTACAGCTGTTTAAAAAAAAAATACCTTTAAGGACTGGGTAGCTCCACAGACGGGAACTAAGTGTTGGGAAAAACTGTGTAGCATTTTCAAAAAAAGAAATGATGCGAGGAAGACAAAACAAATTAAAATCATTAAAATAATCTTACAAAAACATATATCTATTGAGCAAATATAAAGTTGATCGACTTATAGAAAAGTAAATAAGTGAAAAAAAGATTGCAAAAATTTTTTTTTGAATGATAATTTATTTTGGAAAAAAAAGACATCTACAACTTTATCAACAATCGCATAGCGTAAATCTTTTTAGACAATCTCTATAATTTTTTTTGCACAAAATCAGGTTTATAATTGTAGGATGCAATAAAACACGAAAACATAATGGCGAAAGTTTTTTACTAGACTATCTCATAGTAAAAAATCATAACTACACATTTTTTAAAAACTAGCTTCTAGATTGTATATTAATTTTTTTATATTAGTAAATTATAGATTAAGATTAAGATTTTTATCTAAATATTCGCAATTTAAGAAAAGCTATTTTATTTTTTATTGCACTCTATGTGATTGTTTACATATGCGATACCATTTTTTGTTACGAAAATATTTAAATTTGTCCTAAATGTCCATCTGTTTACTTTATTGCAATCCTTTTATATGCGATGTGTGTCAATTTACGCGTGTATAAAAAAGATTTTTTCAAGATTTGCTACTAAGTTCTATTGTTGTATTCTTTTACTTGCCAAACCACATGAGTTAAGTCTTAATGCACACGCACATTGTTTACATTGCATATAATAATAGAGGATAAATTATTAAAAATGCTTCAAAAAAAAAAACATCCAGACAGTAATTAGTTAATTCAAATTCCTGGTAATAAAACTCCTCCGTAAACTTGTTTATTTTTTTATATATCGTATTTTGTCGTAGTATCGGGGTATAATATAAAACCTTTACGATTTGAAAAATGCAAAATGCCAGTAACAACAGTTTTTTTAAATTTTACAAATATAAATTTTTGTTTTTATACAGCAACACATATTATGCATACTGTGTAGACTTTTTCTTTTTACACCTAGCTTTTGTTTTTTTATTTTTAAAATACTGGGTTTCCACCTAAGTTGCAAAATTCTGCATTGCTGATACACAATAATAAAAATGTTCATAAAAACGATGGTATATGAAAAGAAGATGCACTTTATTGCATTCACAAGCATAACTGTACTTTAAAATAGGGGGTGTTTGATAAATACTCCTCTTTTTGTCAAAAAAACTTTAAATATTTATCTTTTTAGGTAGAAAAACTAGAAACACCCCTCTTTTACTTGTATGCCACAAAAAATAAACAAAAATGCAAACAAGTTTTACGTAAAAAAAAACACAATTGTTCTATTAAAGTCTGTTTGCTTTTGTTATAACCTTTTTTTTATGATCTTTTCGGTTGTTTTATGTTAAGATGTTTGCACAGAAAAAGGTAAAAAGAAAATACCTACATGGTTTTTTAAAGTGTAACCGTTTTTTACAGATGTATAACGTTGTTTTTTTTATGCATTTTTTTTGGGTTGTCTCTTTTTGTTTTTCTTTTGTCGATTTGACCAAAAAGAGGGTAGTTCATTGTATTTTAAAGAAAACAAGAGGGCACATATTAAATATTTTATAATATATTAACTTAGTAGATACGCGTACTTATTTCAGTGGCAAATACGGTCGTAAGAGTAAAAGTTGCTGCAAATGCAAGGTAAAAATTATCTCTTTTTGTGCTTTATGCAGAAAATCTAACATACTGTGCACAAGCATAAATTGATTTACATTTTTTTTATTTTGAATACCAAAATATTAACATATAAAAAATCGCATAAACTTTGAAATACAACAAAATAGACTAAATATCCTATTTTTGTTCCCAGTTGGCATGAAAATCAGCTCACCTATGCATAGCAGCACTTTCAAGACACATAATTGCTGACATAAATAGACTACCGCATATTTTACTACCCCACGCATACTGCCTACCGAAGAAAAGTGTAAGTCTATCAAAAGACAAATAAAAACCAAAAAACAGCAGACATCAAATGCTTTTGTTTATTTTTGACCTCATGCAATACCAGCAGCTATTAGCGGACAAAAGGGAAAGTAAGGCATTGTCATCCCCCGGGCCCCGTGAAAAAGGCCTCGTATTTCGTTTTTTGTGTGTAAAAAAAAGCACCTATGCTACCAAACTAATATTTTTATAGACAGATGTAACTCGTAGTGTGTTACTTACAATTGATAGTATAGTTTTGTAGTTTTTTCTAAATTTTGTCCCCTTAAAATTGGTTTCTAGTCAGCCTCTGCCATCAGCCCCAGAAGTAGCAATGGATCAGTCCCGAATCTATAATTTATTGGAAATTATTGCTGTTAGCATGCTCATCTTACCGTCGTCTCTGTTGTTTAAGCTAAGTGGTAAAAAAGCATTTCAGAAATGTTATAAAAAATACTAAAATTTATTAAAAAAAGCACTGTAAAAAATGACATTACGTACTTTTTGTTTGTGTGTAATGCTGTTTTTTTGGTACAAATAAAATGTATTTCAAGATTGTAAATGACCGAAAACATTGAATAAATCACCGAACTTTTTTTTAAAGCTACAATTTGCATAAAAAATCAATTACTGAGCATTATGCGATTTTTGCTTCATTAGCTTATAATAGTGGCGTATTCAGATGCAGTGGGTTAGGGGGCGTCAAACACCCCCTTTCCCGTCCCTTCCCTTCGTAAAAAATAAAACTTGTTCTGATTTAAGAAGAAAGATTTGTTTTTGGTAAGATTTTAGTGACAAAACTTTTTAGTAATTATTTATAAATGTATAAAAATACGTATTGATTTTTATCATGGTATAATATGTGGAATACGTATTTAATATTTTTTTTACAAAAACTAAAGTTTATGATTTTAAGATGTCAATACGTTCGCATAGAAAAAAAATACGGCAGGTTCCCACAATTATTGAAATAAAAAACACACTTTAAGCTACAGATTAACTCGCATCTGAAATATTGACGTAATGTTTTGTATTTCAAAATAGTCAAAGCTTCATGATGTTTCTTAGAATATAAATGTTGCACTTAAGTATGTTGTAATGCATCCCACTGACCTTTTTTGACCTTTTAAGATTAAATCTAGTTTTTAAAGGCGTTGTAACTGTAAATCTACACAAAATAATTGCTGTTAGGTATAATCTAAAAGTGGTTTTAAAATAATGTTAAGCGCAAGTTGAATTTTTTCATGCATTGTAAACTGTACATGTAACAATTTTTGCTTGATTAGAAAGAAAGTATGCACGTTCTATGCAACAGAACAGTATTTAAAAAGACGTAATAAATATGCACGTAAAAACAAACGATCACAGCAGCGCTTCGTATACATGTCTACAAAATTTGAACCGACATACAAAAAATATAGCTGAGTTCTGTTTTAATTATCTAGGCTCTTACATTTACTAGTTAATTATATGCCTTATATATACAAAAAAGCAGTTTATATAACATAAAGTACTATAAAACTGCTAAAAAAACGTAAAACTTGTACAAGAAACACCGAGGTATTCTAGTTATTCGTAGTAACACAAGTCTATATAATTAGAAATAAAGATGCATATTACTGCACAAAAGTATTTCGGGCATTGTTAATCAAATATATTTATAACACGAATAATTCACGTTATAGGAAAGGTAATTTTGTTGCTATTACAGATTAAGTCAACCGATCAAATTATACCTATTCAGACGCGTATTATGATTTGAACACTAAAAATAAAATGATTTTGTAAACAATGGTGTAATCAAATTGTTGCCAAAATTCGCCCTACAAGTGTTGTACATAGGCGTTGTTCAATTACAGCAGTCAAGTATTATTACAAATTTTTTCTATATAAAAATCACCAAATAGAATAAAAAGCGTGTTTAATACCTATCGTAAAAACTCACTTGTTTATTTATGTGGTATGAAACAAGTTTGGAAAAGCCAGTGCTTTCAGCAGCTGCAAATATATTTTGATTTAGTACAAAAATTTAAAAGAACTCAAAGACTGGTTCTATATATTCTTTATGTAGTTGTGTCCCACACATTCAATATAAAGCAAGAAATATTATATTGAAATGCTTGTTCGTACACAATTTGTATGCTTTGACAACGCACTTTACATCTAGAGGTCTGATTTGTTACTCGATGGTGTAAAAAAATACAAAAACGTAGTATTTACATTCATTTGAAAATGTTTAGTACAGATCACATAGAATTTTATTAAAATTTTTTGGTTGCAGGTGCGTCAAAACCAAGCAAATATCTTACAGAGAAATTGATGCTTTTTAAAAACCGCAAGTGTATCGTAAAATGCTGGCAACTACCTTTTCTACTGCAACAGTTGTAAAATGCGCGGGGACTTATTATTTACGAAAATACATGTTTTTTATATACAGATAACAAGTGAATTATCGGTTCGATTATATCCTTTTCGTCAGACACCCGATATGCATGCAAGATGCAACTAAACAGCGTTATTTGTTTTTTTATTGCTTCGTCTAAATTTCTCTTTATTTATATTGTAAATTTAATTTTTTCTTACAGACCTTATATATAGTCAATTATGTACATGGCTTTTTTGTATGTTTTTTGCATGTTATTTTAAGATTTTCTTATAATGTGTAAAATTAGCTTACAAAACAAGGTGCAAATCCATCATTTTATTATTGTATAAGGTAGTTTTTTGCATGATATTGCATCAAGCTTAAACATAATAACGACGGTTTTTGGGGTGATCGCATACACGAATAAAGTCTTATACAGAAACGCATGTTGCAAATAAGTATAGTATGAATGGCTAAGGCTCCAGTGCATACTGGAAATTTTTTAAGATAATTAATTTTTTTTGTAGTAATGATCTTTGGTATTTTGATATAAGCATTTTTTGTTTGTCTTTATCAGTGCAATTGACGTTTTACATCATGAACGTTGCATTATGCTGTTACTTTATTAAAAGCATCTTAAGAGCTTAACGTACCTAGTGAAAATGTAATATCATATCATTAATGCCAAAGTCGACGCTTACAAAATGTAAAAGTGCAATGTGGAACTTCTTTGTATGTATATAATTATTACCAAATAGCCCGAAACTATATAGGAAAATTTTATCTCCAGAAGAAAAATTTTATAGTTAAACAGCCAAGTTATCATACGATAACGAAATACAATGGTTTTAGTATGTTGTATTATGCATCCTTAGCCACTGCAAAAATATTACTGGATCACAAAAAAACTAATAAAAAGAATTGTAAATAATCATATACGAGTATATTCAACAAACTTTGTATGTATGCATGGCTTTTATGTGTCGACTAATAACTGTAAAACCATGTTTAAAACGTCTTAAGTATTTTTGTTACACTACTTTGACTTTAAATTACTCTTTGAGTTGACTTATGTTGTATAAAATCCACCGCGCATTCATATTGTACCAAAAAAGGTTTTCAAAAGAAAAAACTCCTTTTCGATTTTGTGTCTGCATGTCAATGTCGTAAAACAGACAAGGAATTAACATATTGCTACGAACCTGCCTTTGTAACATTTGTTGCGCAGACGAGTGCATCAAGAGATCTTGTATTATGAAAAACAGTTGGTAAAAATTCTGCGACACTACTTGTGTCAAACACTATAACAGCTGCTTTGCACGCGGTTGATAAAGTCAATGTCTTAAAATCTTAATATATTACTGCACGTAAAAGGTAAAAAACAAAAGAAAGTCACCAAATAAAAATCAAGAAGTAAAAAATTCTACAATAACGTAAAATCTGTAAGTTCTTCTTTTTTTTATGCTTTTTTAGATTATAGTTATATGATTTACATTTCTAAACAAAACAAAAAAATTACATAAACCCCCCGCCCCCCCCCCCCTCCCCCCCCTCCCCCGTAAAAAAACCTGGAGACGCAACTC
>JAQFYM010006647.1:0-11416 GCA_034694785.1 Agrenia bidenticulata
TATTTGGATTTTTTAATATATGGAGCCGTTTCTGAAATAATCGAGGGCCAGACGGACAGACGGACAGACGGACAGACGGACAGACGGACAGACGGACAGACAAAACGATCGCATAAGTAGCTGAAGCTACTAATAAATATGATGGAGAAATATATTGTCGGAGGAGTCGGGAGGAGCATTATATAAATGGGTTTTTGTAGATAATCTAATGATTTATGATCCGATATGGTAATATCAACCAACAAACTATCCTGCGTTTCACATGCAAGTATAGTGGAGGCAGGATCGGGATCATTGGAAGTCAATCAGTATGACAGGTGTAAATAGCACAGGGAAGCAAGGATTGAAGAGCGTCTTTGGAACTCGAGGGGATTGCCTTCGTTTACATATTTAATGACTCTGGTGAAGAAACACAGGTTTTAATGAGGATTGAACAATCGGAAAATCCACTTGGCTTCATTGAGCTTCTTGGCAATGACTACTAAAGTAAGCTAAAGCTAAAGCTGTTGGCGGTGCTTGGCTAGTTCAGTATGTAGTGGCTAACTAAACATGATAAACATTTTATAGATGTGTACATTCCAATAATAAATTATGATTATACAGTTACAAAAACGATTGTTCAAAGTGGGAACAGCTTCTGTGTTACTCGCTACTGAGGTGAGTGAGGAAGGATAAATTATACTGAAATTAATTGGAGATTTTGGCTACAATGGGCGAGGCTTTAAGCCTATTTGTGCAAGTGATCAGAGTTCTACTGAGGTTCATCTTCCAAGACAATATTTTTTGCAGTGATATGTATAAAGTACAATTAAATCTTAAAAAAACAAATATTACTTATCCTTAACGAGTGGATGAATATAATGTTCATAAAAAATAATTAACAACACAACCAACAGGTAAATCAAAATGGTACATAGCTCTCAAGTCTCGGATGATAGAGAGTTGAACTTAAAATGCATGCAGAATTAGATTATAGAAACTAGAACAATTGCAACTTGGCATGCATAGTCATTTCAGATAGTGAGTTGCAGTTTCGCCTTGCAAATCAGAAAAGGCCAAGCCTTCTACGACTGTCTTATTCTGCTTGACATTTGGCTCTTGAGAGATGTAATCTTCTGTTTCTGGTTGTCGAGTTCAGTTCATATATAGACTCACATAAGTTATGTTCATGGCTTATGGAATGGCGACACATCCTCTTTGTATAATCTCTGAGTCCTGGTGGGGTCTTGATTTTTTAATAGTGCAATATCAGCCTGTTACCAAAAATCAGCTCTTGAATAGATACATTGAATACGTTTGTACGAAAGCTAATGGCTAGTCGTAGCTTATCTGTGTGTGTCCCATGCATATGATTATCAAAAATGTTAAACCAGGGTTAGTGAAGGAGTCAATCTGTCCTCACTGACTGTGAAAGATAAAAGTAAAAGCTAGGGATGAACACATTATATTTAAATGCAAATTTAATGCAATTTTGATTCTTTGAATTAGTTGAAAACTGAAAGGATCTTATTGAGTCAGAGTCTTGTCTAAGGAGTAAAACTTTAATTATAACGAATATATTTATACTCAAGAAGGCGACACTACATAATTATTTTGAGCTTAATGCAAATGCACTTCGTATCATGTCTCGAGAAGTTTTCGATAACACGGCTATTAGATTATTGCTTTCGTGAGCAATATTTTAAGACATAACATTGATACAAAAACTGATGACACAAGGGATAAAATTGCTTAGGCCTTGCTCGACTTGTGTATCCAGAGTTTGAGTCTAGTGACCTGACTTTTGAGGTTTTGAGGGGTCAATTACAGTTTTTGCAAAGAGATTTCGATAGTCATTGGTTATTCTTATGTATTTGTCAATTTAGATAATGCAAGAGCACTTTGTCTGATTAGCGAACGGCAAACAATATCGCTCTTTACTTCATTTATCTTTGGCCTCTTTGGGACTATGTAAAAAGCATGGAAATCCCTACAAGTTTAGGGGAAGCTGGCAACTAAAACGACGTGGATCTTAAAATAGCTTGATCATCCTACGAGTTTGCCCTCCGAGGTCTATAAGTGAAACAGAGGTGCACCATGGGTATAATACTTCCCTATATCCCATTCGGGTTCCTTCCATAACGTTCATTCTACTCATTTGCCAATTTCTACAAACTACAACAAATATTTTGAGAGATATTTAAGAGTTCATCTTGGACGACCGTATACAAGATTTGAAACCTGGCCAAGAGTGCACATCCAACCAAATAATTTTTGGTTTCATGAGGGAACGACTAAAATTCGAATAGTATTTACTAAACCATCTAAAGTGTATGTGTATAGTTAGAAGGTAAAAATCTTGGCATTAGTCTTTGTAGTAAGTTCTGATTTTTAAGAACTTTTGACATTACAAATCTATTTGAATAAACTAAAGTTGTAAACCCTTCACTCGTTACTACTGTGTAGGCTTTTCTGATTTAAACTAAGTTAGAAAATCTGGAAAAGGACTCGGAATTGTTTGTGTTCTTCCTTCGAAAGAGTCAAAACAGGGTGGGTTCATCACGTCTTCGCTAATTTAATGAGTGTCGTAAAATCTCATTTAAAAAAGTTTCCAATCCCAGCATCTTGAATATTTGTAGCTAACTAAATCAAATATGGGAGAGAAGAGATTTTATGCGAACTCGAACCCCAGCCACCACCACTACCAATTAGGCCACAGTGCAAATGCTGACAGAAGCTTTTTTGCAGAGCTACACTTGCATGAATAAATATTGGAGCGACTGCCTCTGACAGAAGATGCGGATTAGAATTCAGGCTGAGAAAAACAGTCATTTGGTATAATAGACAGCTGGGCTGGATCTCTTTTAGTTCACTGCATTTTTACACTTTCTCGAATTTTTCCCCAAAATTTCCAAGGCTTCGTCTCCATCCTTAGAGGCTAGTGTGGATAAGACAACATTGCCGTAGTACTGTAACCTTCAAGTGGTAAAAAAATATCCATACACACACACTGCTCAATACGGCTAGTCGTTCTGAACTGTTGATAAGGATGGATCTTATTGTGTGTTGTGTAAGTCAAACAACCAGTCTGAGATGTAAGAATTACGTTTGTGCTATCACTATTATCGCCAGTTAATTAAATCAAATGCTTAAACCACTATCATTTTGGGTTATTCGATATTATTATTTTAGTTTCAGGTTGGACAGTGAAGATAACTTGTTATTCGAGAGTATAGATACAGGGAAGCATCTTTTATAGGGATATTGTAAACGCTGAAAATGTCAGAGAGAGAGAGAGAGGAGCCCGGGCTACAGATATGATTTTCTGATCGGGGAATTTTGATTTAACGTATTGATAAAAACAGGTATGCAGTGTCAACCAAAGGCTACATGACTACATTTTAGGAGAACTTAAAATTAATTGGAGTTTGCTCAAGCTAATCTTAAGTAAATATTAGTTCTTGTAATAGTCACTGGAATGTGGGAGATCTGACAAGAAAGATTTTATGAATTTTGTGTGGTTAAAAATTGACAAAGAAAAATTTGGCTTGTGGATTGAATTTTAATGTAAGGTGAAGGTGAGTGGACTCTGAGATTACAAACTTTAGTTTTCAGGATGAGCTTAGTTATAGTAAAAATAAATTTATGCATTGGACTGGCAGATCGTGTAATTATACATAAAAGCAAGCGTTTTTTATCGTAATGATTTTTTAGCAAAAATTAGGAAATTAATTATGTTTCAATATTATAATATTTGTTTCGTTAAACATATTCTCCCGTTTTCTATCCTGCACAAAGAGAAGATTGACTGCTTTTACTTGATGCTGATGCGATAGAAATAAAAATCCAAAAACACACTCCTGGTTGTCGGAAATCAACATACGATGAGGATATGAGGAAAACTTAGCAATCATCTTCGTTGTAATGTGCATGATAAAATTTTATAATTTAGAGAATTTGGGTATTTCATTTAAATTTCCCAAATCTCGTTGTAAAATTTCCGAAAGATTTCTCGTGCATCTATTTCGCAAACTTTTGAGTGAAAAATGTTGCACAGTGATAAATGAAAGAAGTGTGAATGGAATGCCCGCAAGGATTTTAATTCCTCTAATTAATTAATTAATACTTAAAAATTTGATATTTTTTGATCCCAGGAATAAGTAAAATGTATCCCGTCGGTTGTTCTTAATAAACTGATCAATGTCCTTTATACATGTATTGAGAATTGTTTAGTCATATAATCGAATGAAGTTCCAGGGTTTTCAGAATATTCAATGGCTTGATTATTAGAACTTGTTTATACCAGTAGAAATTTTTTGATTCTTTGATGAATTACGGATAGAATTCTTGATTGAGATTTCTGATAACAAGTTGAGTTAATAGTTCCCTAGTCATGTTTTACCCTCTCCGTTTGTTGTAAAGGATGCACACACCAGAGCGGACAAGTTCATTTAAACTTTCTTCCTCTATACATTCTTCCAAAATACTTTTTAGAGGTTTCAAATATTTTTTCCCCGAGTTCAATTTTCTGCAGTTAAATCAAATTAGAAGAACCTACGAGGCCTGAGGTAAAAAAATTTAAATCTCAAACTTATTCTAAAGTTTCTCCATACTATATTATTATGCACTCCCTCAAAACTCGATAATCAAGCTTTTTGACACTGTTTAAAAGTTTTCAAACTTCTCTGATTGAGAAACCGGAAGAAAAATTTGATGCCGCTATTAATACAATAACTAAAGACCTTCATTGAACCCTCATATAATTTTCGACATGTCCCCTTTTAGATATTGTACATTGCTTTCTTCTTACCAGATAACTAATTTCCCCCCAACTTTAGGTTCAAGGCAGTTCATAAAATAAATGCGCTTTCACCCACGTCTTGACAAGTACAAGACCTGTAATCTAATTCATATTTTTAAAGCATCCAACCTGTCAGAAAGTATCCAGTTTTTTTTCACCGAAAAAGAAACCCTCACATCAGGATACTCCAATCATCTCCTCTTGCTATTTTGCAACATTTTACCCGGATCTGGTTCTTCTTGTTGCCCAGATACTTATTTGGCTTTCTTGTTCTCAGTAACATGGTTATTCCCTTACAGCCGTTCATTTATTATCATTGCTCCTAGCTATTTCCTTCATCAAATGTTGGGAAAAGTTTAGTCAAACTTTTTCATGTATGGCTACATATTCGTAATTACAAAACTTCCTACCTTTCCAAATAGAGTGGGCCTTAACATTTACCCCATAGGTCATCTGGACTTTTGCTGCAATGATTTTTGCAATACTAGATCAACTTTTTTTGAAGCCTCACTGCAGTCTGGAGTAGTCATCTTGACATTCCAGACCTAAGGGGAATTTTTGTAAAAAGCTTCTTGAACATTTTAGAATGACGTCGGAGATAAAGGCTCAGCAATGAATAATGAAACAAATTCTATTCATGTGGAATCTAGCCCACTCCATCCTGTCATCCTTTGATTTCGCAGAGGACATTGACTATTATATCGAGACTGACTATAAGTGGCTATATGTAGTCATCAAAATTCATATAAGTCTATATAATAGCAACATCATCTTCAGAGCTATATCCTCACTCCCAAAAACTTGAAGAGATTGCAACTGTGCCCTACAGGGGAAAAACATCGATTGTTTTTTTTATCTCTCGAAGTTCTTCTAAAATAATTTACAATAGCCAGCAAATAATATTATTTCCTCTCTTCTGAAACCCAATTCAATGGTATACTCCTTCCAAATCAAATAAAAAATATTCAGAGAATTCCAAAAATTCCCTTGCCGTGATAAAAAAATGTACAACTCTAAAAATATCAAAGATCATACGGTTCAGAACAAAAACAGCTTTGATTTTTACTCATCTCCGTGCATTCCTTCGTATATAGATACTCGTATAGAATAGAAAGCCATGCCAAAGCCAAGGGGAAATGCATTGCATAGCATTTGATAGCATCATGAAAACAGACTTAAACAGACAGTAGGGTAGACGGGTTATTGCAACAAGGAACTGCGACGTAAAATCCGACACCAACTTGCAGTCCTTAGTGATAGGCTAGACCATACAGGCAATGGCAGTCTCAATTATTTTTTTATCATCCACATGTTTCCCAATATCCTATTTCATCCGTATCAACCAAAGGAGATCTAAATATTGTTCCTTGTTAGACTCTAACATTAGACAAATGCATATCATTAGGTAGATACTGACATAAGTTTGCAAAAAAAAACTCTACCATACCCAAACTAGTAGAGAAGTTCGTATGTCCGAGCTGAATTCAAATTTGGAGTATGATTTGTCCTATCCTACATAATAATATAAAAGTAGAGGTAGCTTTCCCCTAGAGCAGACTCTCCCAACGCTACAAATACCTCTGGATGGTGGTAGTATAGTGGCATGTTTCTAGTTTCTATTCTATTAAGGGACCGATAAAAGCCGAGCCGAACGAGTTACATTTCGCAATGCCGGGCGGCGGCATGGTAATGGCATGGCAATCCGGGTATGGGAGATTGTGAATCTTATATGCAAAGGCAAACCCGGTCTTGCCGGTGTAAAGATTCAATTCGTTAATGCAAAAATCAACGAGTCATATCTTCCCTCGTGAGATGTGCACGGGAATCTAAGTGGAGTATATCTAAAATCTATTCGAAAAGCCTAGCTCTTTGCAGTTTTTTGGAAGCTGCAGTTGGCACAGCATATGAAATGATGACACAGGGGAAGGACAAGACAAGCTGCAGTTAATTACAATTACAGGGATAGATTGGGATAGATATACTCGTATAAGATATCTTTGTAACATGCACTAAACTGATGGCACTGGGCACAAGGCTATAATGTGCTATTTTATAGATGCAGTTTGCAGTTTTTCATTTCCAACTGAGGAGGACGAGGCCGTTAGAGAACAGCTTTACAAATATCTGTAGGGAACGAAACGAGTACACGAAGATCTAAATCATTGGATACAATAATATTATTGCTCTTCTATGTAAAGTACATCGTCCCATACATTCCTATATACGAGATTAGGAATTATGCGAACAAAGCAAGGTGATATGTATTCCACGACGGACTTGATTCCATATTTCCCAAGTTAGACGAAGGAGGGATTAGAGGCACAGATGAATTTGAATTATTTTGGAAGTGTTTTCGATTCTCAAATGTCGACAAGGTTATACCCCCTTCGTCTCCTTGCAAGTCTGTCAGCTTCGACTTAGGCTGGCGCCGTCGGGCTTACATAAATAAATGGAGATCATTGATACTTTGTTGCGATGATTATTTATGCATTTATTTATCGATGGCTATAAAATTATATATTTGTAGGAATCAAAATAAACTCATTTGGGTTAGTTGAGCTTGATCTAGATATGCTATAAAATGAAGTTTAAAAATCCATTGTCTTGAGACATAAATCAAATTTAGTGCTTGTAATGAATTGTCTGATGATAAATCAAATAGAGATTGTGAGTTAAGTACTAAACAGCTATTTTTAATTGGTCAATTAAATTTCGATAATCTAAATTTTTATCCGTTGAGTGTTCAATGAACTATTTTTCTCATATTTATACTCAAACGAACATTAAGCCCAATTAATGTATGCAAAGATACGTTTATGGATTTGGTTGTCAATGAACGCAGTTACATTTTTTTAAACACAAGTCTAGACCACAATGAAAAAATAATCTCTTACTACACTACCAATCATAAATAATATTAACTAAGCCAAAATCCCCACTTAATATTACAAACCTCATAAAACTAGCATATAACATATCTCTTACAGTCTTCCTGAACTCTAAACTTCTCTATACCAAAAATCCTTTTAAAACGGAACGAAATCTCAAAATTCCACTTTCTATAATACGCGTATTTCTCCTATCTTACACTTGTCACCTAAAATTTTGGTAAACAACGACTAATCCTTAAACCCCAACTCTCTTACATGCTACTATCTCATTCAAAACGTGAAAGGGCAAATCTACTGCTGGAGTATCCATCTAGCCTAGCAGACTGTGAGAGACAAGGAAAAAATTAAAGGTGACCCAGCCCAACTGTATCCTTCGCATTAATCTTCATCTATCTTGCATTTGTACGTATCTACGACTGTGGGTAGACTGCAAACAGAAAAACTCAAACATGTGGAACCCAACAACAAATCCAATCTAGAAGCACTCAAAGTCAGCCAGGGGACACAGTAAATGTATTCACCAGACAGACTACTACCAGACAAATACCATTATCATATCATAAGGGGACCATCTACTACTTGAGCAACCTTCATAAATCCCAAGAATAACGATGTCTCCTTCAAACACTGTATCCGTTACAGACCCGGATTCAATATTCAATTTAAGTATGTCAAACCAATGAACTCGTCCCTTTTAAAGGCTACACCAGCTGGGGTCCCTACCGGTCTTCAATGTTCACAGCGCTAGCTAAGGGAATTTATGACTCCCCCGTAGTGTTTGACGGACGATATTAAACCTTAGTTCTTCACAAAAGGATTATCATTACCCAAGGATTTCCGTGATTGCTTAAAATGTCTACGTCACAAGGTATAAAATCCTGGAAATGAGAATTCCTAGAAATTCCAAAGCTACAAGCTACTAACACCACCACCACCGGGCTGCCGGTGTACGTAGTCCTTGAGGGAAAGCCGACTTTCTCTTTCCGGGGAAATGTGATCCTACTCAAGTCTCTCTACTCTATGACTCACACTTTCTCCCATGTAAAAATTCTATCATTTCCGAATCTCGTATAAAAACTGGTATATCTTTCTGAAATACACAAAGCAGCAGTATCTCCCACAATACGCCCTTCAATTCTTGAAACAAAGTCAGTGCATTCAGGGCTGTTAGGATGCTCTGGGAGTTGCATTACTCTCTTTATAAGTCTATAGGGGCATGCATATGCATAGATATGGCCGTAAAGAGTACTGAAGTTGTCAAGAACTCAAGTCTTTAGCAAGAGTAGCAAGAGAGCTAGAACTAAAAAAACCACAATGTGAGAGAGACGGAGAGACTAGGCCGTTTGAAGCCACACAGAGCAGACTATTACTCCTCGCATTTAAAATTGGCGTTGATTCCACATTTAATTCTAATGTCTGCAACATTTCAAACCTATTCTTACTCATAAAATATTTTTATTAAATCCGTCCACTCCCAACACTAGCCCCCACCATACCGCTCCTCCACTCCGAACACAGGATGTAGGAATAAGCTATGCGAAACCTGTGCAAAAACGCATATTGTACTCTGAGTGTGCAAACTGGTAGCTACGGCTTTGGCAAGGAGACAGCAGCAGCAGACAGCTAAAAGCTATCGTAAATAACTTGTCTATATCTGCCTACCTCTGTCCTACTCCTACTATATGCATCAAGATGCTCTTAATAGTTTTGATACATGGCTACTACTCCTTGGGAAGACATGCTGAATGATATCTCGTGTTTCATATGCCCAACAAATGCATATACTTATATGAGAGTATAGGACATTGGTTGTGTAACACTGTCCATACTATTCATTGGCCATGGTGGTATGAACGGTTTGGCTATGATGATGGTGGAGGAACAGCCTAGAGTCAGTGGTGTGTCCTACCTATACAACCTCCAAATCCCAACTCGTCAAGAGTTGGAGTGAGGAGAGTTAGTGCCACAAAGACAAGACGCAAGTGCACCAAAAAGGGTTGTCTTCCCCAATGTGAAATGTGACTAGAGAAGAGGAGAGTGAGAGAGGAGAGAGAGGCTTGATTCAAGTACACCAATTTTTTGGAACATAAAAAATTTCACCCAAACCAAAATCCGGCTTAGCCTCCAGCAGACTAGAGCTGGCTAGACTTGGAGCTACCGTGACTTGTACTAGACTGAGAACCATTTATACTTGGTTTCATCATCACCGTGTCTACAGACGTATATTTGTGATTCGTAGTCTTTGAGGAATTAGAAAATAGCTGAAAGGCTCTTCTTTTTAACTCCGAGATTAACCAAAAGTTTATAAAGCTGTGAGTGACAGTATAAAAATAATTATTTTGGCATTGTCATAGTGGCTTTAGGATTTGTCAAGAAATATCTGAGTCTTGTGCGAAAAAGTGAAAGCACTTATGGATTATAGATAAATAAATAATGTACAGATGATAAGTGGGTGAATATTTATAAGGGATTCTTGAAAGGTAACCCTTTGTGGAATTTTTGGACCGGAAATATGTAATAAAAATGTGACTTTCTTTAACAAGTGACCTCTCTAATAATTAGAGGTATTTTATTTAAGACACGTGTCACTTATACTTGGTGTTATTCAAAACAGATTATCTTTAGCCTTTGGAACATTTCTTGTAATTATTATTCAAGTGGTTTGTAATGAGTTTTTAACTTTATTCTCCGGTGAAGAAATTGTAAAGTTGAAAGTGAACATCTACTGAATAATATTATTTAGACACACTAATTGGATTCATATAATTCATATGCTAATCCGTAATCTAGTAACTGGGAACTTTGGTTGATAGACCTGAAAATTTTGCGATTAAGAAGTGATATAACAAATTGATTCTGCTGAGAGTTTTGAATTCAGATTTGCAATTAAGAAGGTTACCCATAAGTAAATACAAAATAACGAAGTCGATTCTGAGATAATCTTTCTTGGGACGGAGGTATTTTTTATAAATAAATATCTTCCCTATTGTGACTGTGAGCACCAGGAACTGAAAACATATTGCATTGTGATTTCTGATTGTGAATTGTAAGAGAGGGTTTCGTTAGCTAGATCCATTAAATTTGTGACTTGGGGCCTACCTGACTACAACTCCTTAAGTATTTTTCGTCTGCTGTCTAGACTCCTCTACACTTAACAGTTAGAGGTAGAAAGAGGTGATAGAAGTACTGTACTGTGGTTGTTTATTATTCATTATTGAACTTTGGTAACTAACTCGTTCTGTCTGTCTGTACGTCCACAAAATCCTACCATTGAGCAGAATTTCATGGATATTGGAAATTCTAGAGTTCTGGAGGTCTAAATTGCACTGTACACTTTGCAAAGCTATTCAAGCTGGAAAACGTGGATTAAAAATAGTTTTAAACGTTAAAGGATCAGTTCACAAGTGAAAGTAAATTATATACGATAAGTTACCCAGGAAGGAATCGAGCCTGTGATTTTCTATTTCATTGGATCATTGGAACACTTTGGAGAAAGTTCATCAACTTTGAGTAATCTAGATTCCGTAAGATTTTTTAAACTATGACTTAAGTTTAGATTGATAAGAAATAAAATTGAATTTAAATTAGCGTTTTCGTATTAGAAAATATTTTTCGAGTAATGGATGTATCCCATTATTGATGAGTGGTGACTGAACTCATTGCAGATTTTAAAACCTACTCCAAGCAGCTACGAAAGGCCCGTTCGTTTGTAGAAAACTTCTGATAATATCCCTCCAGGTTCAAG
>JAQFYM010006648.1:0-11416 GCA_034694785.1 Agrenia bidenticulata
AAATTGTCGAACTGTCCGCCAACCGATTTTTAAATAATATAAATAAAACACATAAGCGTAAAGGTAGACTCGTCTTTTTTTAGCAAAGTAACAAACATTTGTTAATAAAAAAGTCTATCTTTTTATAGAAAAAGAAGCATAAAATATATATATATATGGGAAAAGTTTTTCCATTTGTTTATCAAATTGTAATTCTAAAAATTAAATAACTAAAGCAATGTGTAATCATTCACCACAAAAGTTTTATGCTATAATGCTTGTTTTACTTATCTTAATTAGTTTTGATTTTTTAAAAATATTATAACACTTTATTCCGAACAAAAAAAAAACATGTAAAACTTTAGCTATGAACAATGCTCATATTTTTTAAACATCTATAATTTCAAAGAGGGTACCGCAAAAAAAAGTGCCGCCGGGCCCCCAATTTTGTTAATCCGCCCCTGTATAAAATGTGCCTTGCATGATTTAACTATTTTATCTAAACTACCCTTAGCGTACAATGTGCTATTAACTATAATATTTGGCTGAGCGTTCGCCTTGCCGCGGAGCGGTGAGTCGACGCGAGTTTCGCCGTACCCAGGAATTTTTAAGCCCGGGGGTAGTCAGTGTTTTTAACAAATGTACAATTTTAAAACCTTGTTTTTTGATGTTTAAAGTTTATAATTTTTTTTTCCAAAAATTTCAGTTAAAAAATTTATATTTGGATTCTTAAAATGAAAAAAATCTTTGCACGAAAAAAGATCCCCCCCTTAAATTCAGGCGTGACAAATTTCTGAAGGGAGGTAACACCCACCTACCCCCCCCCCCTTCCCCTTTCCCTGGTTACGCGTCTGGCCGTACCTTATTGTTGCGTCAACTCGCGCCACCGGCACGGTAACACATTTTTTACGTAGCAAAATCTGTGCGTCAACTCGCCGCCGGCAGCAAGCTTAAGCAATATGATTAACCTCGTGAAGTGGCTTTAATTCGCAACCAAAGGAGAATTTTACATTTATAAGTCGCGCATCAATAATAAAAAATAATATTGTAAAAGAAAGGGTATAATACTACAAATATAAACGACCAAAAAATAGAATCTTAAAATTTAAACAAAGTATATGTAAATATAAATTACTGTCGTAACACTTACAAATAATAAATAGATACATATAGAATAAGGTAAAATTTTGATGGTTTTAATGAAAAACGTAGAAAATCTAAAATTTTAAATAAATATAATACTTAAACTGACTAAAAGACGAATAACTAGACTACAAATTAAAAGAAAAAAAGGTAAAAATACAAAAAGAAAATAAAATACAAAAGTTTGGTTTTTTCGCCAAATTATAAAGCAAACACTATATATTTACGAATACAATGGTGCAAACAAGGCTTAAATAAGACAGAAAGAGCATGCTTAAAAACAATAATACTATAGTTACACTACAAAACCGCATTTCCAATGCATAATTGTACCTGTAACAATAAAAAGCTGAACAACAGAATAACCATGCACACTTTTTAGATAATCTTCCTTTTTATTTATATATTACTACGATAATATTTTTTTTATCGACTTCCTGTTGAAACCTTATGTATTTTTTAAGCACATGCGTATCTTTCAGCATGATACTATTTCATTTTGGTAGATTTTTATAGAAAGTAATACTATTAATGATAATGATCCATGCCATGTTTTTTTATATATGTTCTGGCAGGCATCAATACATTTTTCGTGCATAACGTTCCATCATACTAGGTTTTATTTTTTTCTGCGTGTATTAGCTTCTTTGCCTTGATAGTAATATTAATTATTAAAATATTTATAAAATCTCCTAATTTTTTTTCCAAGTTATTCTCTGAAACTGTACGCAGTTTATGCCAATATTTTTCATCTAATAGATTAAGAGGCACATATACTAAATTTAACAACTTTCGGATTAAATTTTATACAATTCTGCATCGGTTTGTTGTATGATACTGTAGTGCCATGTTGTATCTGTCGGGGTAATGATTAGCCGAAAAGGACAACAACATCTAACAGCCTGAATATGTTGGAATACCTAATCACCGCACGCTCTAGTGTCTTTTCATAATCAATTGTAAGAACGGAAAAATAAATCCTGTTTGTAAACAGAGGTTTGCACATTTTCACATTAAAACCTCTACTCCTTCCTTTCATTAAAATATAAAAAATTGATAAAAAAACTTTTTAAATCAAAACATATGAATTGTGTAAAGTAGCTCGATTACTGATGGCACTACCCTGAACGTTCCATCAGCTGCAAATATGGTTAAACTATTCCTTTGCCTCTAGAATAACGCAGAGGCAAATATCTAATCTTGCATCTCTATTGTGCCACTAATCATATAATTAAATCCTTATCCATTCATTGTCTTCTTAAATATTGCAGGATATTCATGAATTAGTTTAGAACAAACCCTCCTATCTTTTTTCGATGCTTGGCCACTAGAATCAATGGTTTATTTAGGTGACGGTGACATACACGTCACTGTTTTTGGCATATATAACGAAGTATCGATTATTGTGTCATATGCTGGAGCTCCCGTTTCTTTGCCCTGCACTTGAGATCACTTTTGTTCATGGCAGCTGCTACTTTATTGGGGTTAGCTTGATGCTTGTCGTTTGTGTAAGCCACTGTTACAATATCTTTGTCATTGGTCTTTATTGTCCACCGCATTGTCGATTCGTGCATCTTCAACTTTTTATTGATCCCACCCTCTTATCAAAGTGATAGTCAAATCCTTCTAATGCTGCCTTGGGCCTGTTTCAAGATTTTGTACATCTTGTAATTCTTCGCATCTGAGGGCACTAAGAAAAATTTGCTATAAAAATAAAAAATAAAATGGTTTAAGTTTTGCGTGTAAAACCTATAAGAAAACCATATTTAAAAAAGTTACTATTCACAAAACCTTTAAAAAACAAAAACAACAAAAAAAAAAAACAAAAAAATTTTAAAAAGAGAAACAAGTAAGATTAAAAAAAGACCTTGATGCCTAAAAAAAAAGAAAAAAAAATTATTAGAAAAAAAAAATTATATTACAAAAAATAAATAAAGAAAAAACACATATGCAGCGAATGCAAGATCACCTGAAGATATCGCAAGCAAAAATATAAAATAAAACAAGCATTTTTATAAAACAAAACAATGAAATTAAAAATAAAAACAAAACATTTTAGGTTAAAAAAATCTATTGTAAACCATAAAGATGACGATCGTCACAATAAGAATACCTTAAACCGATAAAACAAACTTAAAAGTTAGAATACGACTAAAAAGATGACAAATCTAATAGAATTAGTTGTAAAATGTGAAAAACAAAAAAACCATTTTCATTGTGTCTGTAAAAAAACCATAATTGTAATAATGCACATAAAAGACATAAAATTTTAAAAGTACTAAAATCTAAACAAAAAAAATAATTATCAAAGTCAAAACAATTTGAAACGGTTTTTGAAGAAAAAAATACCTGAAAAAAAAAACTTGCGAATATAAAAACTTGTTAACAAAAAAAGGTTTTCTTATCTCGGAGTACCTTAAAAAAAGTTGTCAAAAATCCATTAAATTGCAAATTTAAATTCAAAACAAAAAAAATTAAGCTCAAAAAAAACCTGATTTTTTTTGAATTAAAAAAATTGGTGTAAAGTAAAGAAAAAACACAATATTTGTAAAAAAAACCACAAAAAAAATTATACGCCTAAAACGGAAGTTTGTGGCTAAAGCAAATAAAAAATACAAATAATGAGTTTAAACCGCTTTATAACTGCAAATAAATATTTTTAACAAAAAAAACCCCACATTACATAAAACTATTATAATGCATCATTCGGCAAAGATATAGAAATCTTTTAGACCTTAAATGCAAAAAAAAATTAAACAGAATTCTGTGAAGGCATGCTATATAATACAAAAATTACAGATTAATATTTTTTATTCAGTATTGAATAGAAAAAAACTCTTTTGCATATTAAGGAAAATAAAAATATATATAACGTAATTTGTAAAGTAAAAATCAACGGCATTTAAATTGTTTATAAAAATGGCTACAATATCATTGTATATATAACAAAAAATGTATAAACTTACACGCTAAAACTAAAAAATGTAAGTGTTTAAAAATAGGTGACTAAAAAAAAATACCTGATCATTTTACTTGTATATTATGCTCGACTTTATACAGTGTTTTAATTGAATAAAAAAAACAACTTTTGCGTTGTTATATTTTTGTTTACATGAAAAAACGTAAATAATACAGGTAATAGGTATTAATAAAACGTAATCACCAGCAACTCTAAAAAATAGAAATCAAAAAATAAAAATACATGCTTAAGATCTTTTCCTACAAAACGAAACAACAAAAAAATACGTACTACTGAGTAAAATTTGCCAGTAAACCTTTTTACATAAATTTTAAAAAGCAAAAAAGTTCAAAATATAAGATATATTATCGATCCACATTTTTTATGTACTAAAAGCAAAAAAGAGGCTATAGAAAGACAAACACTGCTTTGAAAAAACTATTCTGGTACGACTATATGCTTCTTTATGCGTATTTTATAAATTGCTTCTTTTTAATACGGATTTAATATCAATAAATATAACGTTTATATATTTCGTAAAAATAACTTTTTTTCTTTCAATTGTATTTATAATGGATTAATTGACTATAGTATACAATGTACAAATGAAATACCAATAGACGGTTTTTCTAATAACTAAACTAATCATTAATTTAACAAAATAATCTAAGCATAAAGGTTTATACTTTTTTTTGCAATTACTGTGCTTAATGACACCCTGCGCCAATGAGCTAAGTATTATTTACCTTTATATATTTAAATACCCTAGTGGCGAAAAAACGCCTTTTCACGGTTTTAAGTATTCTGCGTCAACTCGCCGCCAGCAACGATTGACGCAAGAGTGTGCCACGGCAAAAGCTGCGTCAAATCGCCGCTGGCGGCGGTTGGCGCAAAAAATTGCCACGGCGAAATGGGCGTCAATTTGCTGCCGGCGGCGAGTCAACGGCCAGCCGATAATGCTTAATCTAGGGTATAATCCAGCCCTATAAAAAACCTAGGATTCGTCCGTATAGAACTTGCATTTGTTAACATTTTTTATTCGGCCGGGCTTATGGGTTTCGGTTAGTTCATTTGTTTTTATTTTTGCAAAAAAAATTTACATATACTGCATGCCCGGCCCAGAATAAATCCGGCTCGGATAACTAAAATCCGGCCGGCCAAAGAGAGAGCTTGTCGGCCCGGCCCGGCCTGAAACCCGTAACATGTGCACAACCTCGCCTATGCTCCACTCTAGGTTAGATACCGTCTTTATCAACCGTAATAACAAACGAGTATTTTTCTAAGGTTTTAAAAAACTTTTGACGTTTGAAGCTATAAATGGGCAAAAAAATTGTGTGTACTTTTAAGTAAAATCGATCAAAGTATTTTTCCTAGACAAAGATAAACATGTTTGTTAACGTAAAAACGTAAAAGAACACAAAAAAATACTCGAACGTTTGTTGACGCTAGAAATTACTTTTAAAGAATAAAGAAGTGTTCTGATCGAATTTCGTTGTTAAAAAAATCGGCATTTTTAGCTTTTGTGTTGTTTGCAGTAATCACAACACAAATAAAAATACAAAAGTTGAATGTTTCATTTTGAAGAATCTTATAAATATTATTTATAAACGTGTGATGCGTTCCCCATCGGGTTTTAGAAATAAAATCGCTAATGCTAATAAGTGCAACAACGGCTTTTTACCTTAACTAATCATATATTTTACAATTCACCGCCTTAACTACATCTTAATGAAGGCTTTCTAAAAACTCCTACACTATAAAAATTTTTAAAAGAAATCTTCTGTGCGTTAATGCGAAATAAATAATACAAACGCTTAATATATGATTTTAAATTCAATCCTGTATTTTTTTCAAACAATCTCTATTGTTTGCAACCAATCTCGTTATGTTTACAAACAGTATCGACCGTTTGCAATTAATCTAAACGGTTTGCAATAAACTTCGGTTTGTTTGCAATCAACTTCGGTTTGTTTGCAATCAATCTCAACCGTTTTCAATCCGCCTCGTTTAATTTACAATTAAACTTGACCTCTTTGTAATATATTTCGACCAATCGCAATTAAAATCAACCTGTCTGCAATCGATCTCGACGCCAATTGATTGAGCAAAACTAAAATAATGAATTTAACTAAAAGATAACAACAAAAAAAAATAATAGACACAAATTTTTATGAAATTATGTAAAAAAGAAATTAAGAATAAAATATAGGTTTTTTTTAGATAATTTTTAACAATTCAAGTAGTATTTAAAAAATATTAGAAAATATTATAGTTAATTATTTTTGTGTTCTAAGTGAAGAGTATGTATAAAATACGATCATATTCATATATTTTTTTATGGACTGCGAAATAAAAACAATAAAGTTGATTTCTCTATGAAAATAATAGTTTAAATGCACATAAGGGGATATATACCAAAAATAAAAATAGATACCATAAACAATATTTTTTTTCTCTGCAGTTATAGACATAAAACAGTATTTAAACCATTATTTAAACAAAAAGCAGGGTTTTTTCTATTTTCTACAATGAATATAACAAGTATTGTGATAAAACAACAAATATGCATTTTCTTCCATGGCAAAAACAACAAATACTAACCGGAAATAATTTTTTTTTATTCATAAATACGTTTTGATTGGTTTAAAAAGCTATAATCTGCCTATATAATAGTTTTTATGTATTTTATAAAAATAATGTATATATGTGATTATTTTTGTTTTATATAAAACCTGTCTTCTGTTAGTAAACAATCTATTGTATTTTTGTATAATTAATTAGCGTCGAGATTGATTGCAAACAGTTTCATGTTTATTGCAATCGGTAAAGTTTGATTGCAAACAGGTTGAGATTAAGTACAAAATAAACAAAAGTGATTGCAAAAAGTCGGAGTCGAGCGCAAATAACAGCAGTTTAATATAAAACTGTTAAAACTAGCTATAAAAGGTCGAGATTGTGTGCAAGCAGGTCGAGATTAGTTGCAAAAAATACAAGTATGACTGAAAAACCTTTTTTACAATCTAAGAATTTCGTTAAAATAACAAGTTGCATGTATTATGTATTATGTTTGATAGTTAAACTTTGTCAGTTCGGCACAAATAATAAAAAATGATTGGCATAACTTGTTGGTATATAAAGAATATAAATTTATTTTACCAGCCCTTAGTGCACTTTTTTGTTATTTTTGGTATTAGTCTGTACGTCGCAAATTTAAAAAAAGCACAGTATTAGCTGTAACATAATTAATCCAGCCTAATTCTAATAACGTGGCATTTTGCGGTTTCTTTGTTGTTGTGTGTTTTATATTTAATTTATTATTAGGAGCTTATTTAATACATCTAGTGCTGTATTAGGCATACGAACTTGTTTTTAAATGTTAAACAATATTAAACAGAAAAATTTTAAACAATACCACAAGGATCTATACTTTTACAGCATAAGATTATAAAGCCGACATATTTATTTATTAAATACGCCCTTTGCGTTACGCAAAGGCTTTAAAAAAGTTCAAGTATATTTTACACTTCTAAAACAACAACATGGTTCTATAAAGCCGTTAACCCTTATATAAATATTTTTTTTTATGTAAAAGTGACAATCTCGGATAAAATTCTATAATTTATAGCCCTTAGAATGACAAGAAAAACAGAAGAAAGATTCCTTTAAAATGATCCAAAAATATAAGACACAATAGATAAGACTTTATAAATTTGTTATTTCCTCTTGTTTTGTTTTATTATTCTAAAATAATGGCATTACCAAATACAGATCGATTGTCTCTAGTTTCTGATCACCAGAGAATTCAGATTAGTTATTTGTATAAATTGTCTAAATAGAACGACTATATACTCGCGTCTTCTATTTTTTGCGGAATTCTTTGTATATTGTTGTACAGCTATCTTTTGCAATATCACATATTATATAACATATGTAGATAGAAACTAGGTACTACTATGTTCGGGTCCCCTAAGAGGGTTTAGGTTCCCATACTTTTTATCGTGCTTTATGCAACAATAAAGATTAAAATAAGAAATTTATAGTATTAAAAAAAATAACAGTAATAAAATTTTATAAGAAAAAGCGCGGATTTTTCCATATTAAATGGTCTTTTTAGATCTAAAAAAACAAAATATATCAAAATTGTGTGCAAAAATTCATATTACTTAGTATTTTGCGAGCTTATACAGCTGTATTTTCGTACCCATATCACTCTTAGTTTTATCTTTATGCGTACCTATATTCCAGTTTATACTTCATTACTTTACCTTTAAAAGTGGGAGTCCCAAACCCTCTTAAAAGGACCCAAACGTAGTAGTACCATATACTAAATATCTAGGCCATACAAGCATTATTGTTAGCGTTTCAACCGCTTTCTATATATTTTTTGTATGAATAAATACTCATTTTTAATTAGTAAACATTTTCCATTGACGAAAAAAATGATTTACAAAACAGAAATCGGCAAACAATAAAAAAAGTGGAAATAAACAAAACAGAAATACGATACTGTTCGATACTGTTCGATATTTACGGTTTCTATTTATATTTCGCACACATCTACAATTGATCGCTTATTATCTATATAAATCATCAAAATATTAAGTTAAAATATGTTACATACAGCGCTTATGTGCACAACTAATTACCAATTTGCAAATAAGTAATTTAGCTCTTTTTTGATACATATTAACCAATAAATGTGCACATATATGTGCATCTTGATTTATTGACCCTCTTGGAAATGCACATATATGTGCATTTTTATTTATAGGTCCCGCGTTGAAATGCACTTATATGCCCAAAAATGTGTGCAAGGGTTAGAAGGCGTATATTGTTTCTTGCGATTATCCTGGCATAATTTCTTTTTTAGTTTTTATTAACTTATAAAACAAAATTTACATGTCAAACTTGTTAAATTGTTATAAATACTTAATTTAAATTTTTTGAATTTAAATTTTGGAAAAATTGCTTTATTTTGTAATATGTACATTGGCGTATCCAGGAATCGTTGAGCCAGACGGTAGTCAGTTTTTTTTCGTAAAAGTTGGGCTATTGAACCTTGTTTTCGCTGTTTTAAAAAGTATTAATTTTCTTTTGAAAAAAATCGTATTATATATTTTTTTTATGATTCGTAAAATAGAAAAAAATCTCTGCAGAAAAAAGACCCTTTTTTTAATTCAGGCGTGAAAAAATTTTTAAAGGGGGGGTACCCCCCCCCTCAGTACGCGCCTGTATATGTATGTTCTTCTATTGAATAAGCTTCTTGATTGTGCTTATTAAAGTTCATAAAAAAGGTATCGTAATTTTAGTAACAAAAAATGGTGTAAATATAGGTACAAATATAATTAATTTTTGTGCAAATCCTATTACTGCATTTTTTATGATAAGCGCAATATGCAGATATACTACTGTAAAGTTCCGATAAAAAGGACATTTTAAGTATAAAAAATACGGAAAGGAAATGAAATAATGAAAAATGCAGTTCAGAAGTAAGAAAATGTTATTTATAACCTCTAATAACAATTTTTCAGGTTCAAAGGTGCTGTTTTTATGTAACATCAAGCTGTATTATGATTATAAGAACCCAAATTTTATACACATTGATATTTTTATATGATATTCTGGGTCGTGGAAAACTCGCCTGTAGCGGACAAACTAAGCCTCGAACCAAGAAAAACTTGCCACGAAAGGGAACAAACAAGACAAAAAAAAGTATGCAAATGATAATTATCAAACATAAAACAATATAATAGTTTTTAAAATTGATTATAAGGTGCAAGGGTTAAGTTCGGTAAAATGTTGGTTAGTGTTAGGGTATAATAGGAAAAACTCTTAAAAAAACAAAAATCATTAGAAGCGATATAGTAAACCGTGGTAGTACAAATAATCACACCAAAATAGAATTATAATATCTTTTTATTTTAATTTATAAAAAGCCTTCGATTTATTTTCAAACGAAGTTTTCATACTCCTTAAATTAGAGCATCATGGTATGTTTCACACCAGCTGATATTCTTTTACCTCTAAATATGGATAAATTATTTTAAATATCTAGCCATGTGAAATTTAAATAAATAAAAGGAAGATATTAATGTTAATTCCCATACATAAAACTTTTTTTTTACTTTTTAAGCTCTGTAAACGATCGTTGCTATTACCATGATCATTTCCAAGTCTTTCTGTTTTAGGATTTTACGTTAGAATAGGCATTATTACAATAGAAAATCCACGAAATCGGATTTAAATCGATTTCTAGATTTAGATAACGATTAAAGCATAGTTTAAATGAAGATCTATAAGCAAAAAGTACTTTTATTGTGATTTGAATGCCATCATTTAGTTGAAATATCTATTCCGATAAATAGGACATTTTATTTTACACTGTCCTTATTATCGAAACTTTACGGCATATCAATTAAGAAAAATGTTATTAGTTTCCACAAAAACTAACTAAAAAGCATGAATCGATTTACTTGTATTTAATAGTTTGCAAAATTAGCGAATGGCAATTAGTTTTTTCAAGAATGAAAAAATAAGAACCTCTTATTTTTTTTTTATAATGCAAAATATATTTATAAGAATATTGCAATAAAAACCGTAGAAAAGTTTTTAAAAGTGCAGAAAAGTAAACTCCATTAAATAACTACAATTTTACTTCAATGAGATATAAAAAGCTTTTTTGGGCTGTGTGATCTTTTTATGTTTTAAAATGCTATCGTTGAGTTTATTTTAATATAACAGGTTCGATTTGTAAGACATTTTTTTTATCACATTTTATACAATTCTGAAAAGAATGCACTATTGTTAAACACAAAAAAAATTGATAATTTTGCTAGACATTTAATATAAAACATTATACGTTTTTCAAGCAATACAAAAATTGGTATTTTTATTAGTCATACATAAAGTGATAGCAATTTTTTTTTTGTATTTTATTTTTATTTCTAATAGTCTTTGAGGATAGGAAACATATCAAAAAAATTGTGACGTGTTTTTTCTATTGTTTCGTACCTCCATATGTTATGCAAATACTTCGTTTGAAAAAATTCGATCTTTTTTTTATTATACTTATAATTTGTTTATGTATAATATAAACTTCATTAATATAATTAAATTTTAATAAAAATATATTACGTGCTTTTCTTTTTATAAAATATAAATTATCCTGTAATAAACTTTACATTTACCTTAGATTTGCAAAAATAAGTTTAAAGCATTGTAATATGATAAAGTATATGTAAAACATAAGCTTCGAATGATTTTTTTTTTGGGTTTATAAACAAATATATGACACATGCTGCGTAGCACCCTCAAATATGTAAGTACAAGTATTTT
>JAQFYM010006649.1:0-11415 GCA_034694785.1 Agrenia bidenticulata
TAACAGCATTAATCTTCAAAATACATAAATAAACCTTATGGTTCTAAATACATAAAAGTTGCAACATCAGATAAAGCTGCTTATTGTGTAGCGGTAGACAAAAAATTACGCCTTGAATTTTCTGGTATTGAGCATTTATCCTGCGTGTGCTATGGTTTATATAACTACGCATATATATACTACAAAAAAAGCAAAAACGTATTCGATTGGAATTTATTTCTTAAATAAAAATTAAAGCGAGACAAAAAAAAATTAAGGAATAAACAATTCTTCCCTTAACCCTAATTTGAATTAAATGTTTAATGTGGAACATGACGTTTTGCGTTTGTTATATATATATATATAACAATTTATAAATACAAACATAAATAGATTTCTATAAAAACGCTCTTGTAAGGTTTTTCTAAGATAACACTTGTAACATAAAAATGGAATATATAAATGAAAAATAAAAAACATTGCAAAGTGTTTTAAAGCATTTCGAAATATTCGGTTTATCTGTTTATGAATAAGGTAAATAATATCATACTTTAAAAATAATTAAATATGCAGTTAAGTACAAAAAAATTCGTGATATGCATACAACCAACCCTTATTTTGTCTATTTTACAAGATACAAGTATTTTACAAGGAATATAAGTGGAAATGGTATGCATTTTGCTTTTTAACATCATGTGATATATAATAAAGTTTCAATAATTATGTATATATTTTTAGTGATAGGAGAGAATCGATGAAGGCTATTATCATTAAATGCCTTTATGGATATTTTTTATACCACAAAAATTATTTAACTGACATTTTAATGCATTTTGTTGTAAGGTAAAAGGCTTCATCAAATTTCATAGCGTATGCTTTTCCACCCCACGTTTCCCGTATATTGATATCTTCCCTTCCCATCCCTTTACATATAATATCATATTTATATCCACATAATCAGAGAGTATAGGCAGGAATGGAAACCCACTTTTCATTTAAGACTGGGCTTAATGAGGTTTTTAATTTAACCCATCTTGGTAATAGTTTTTAATTAAGGGGTTTTTGGGTTTAATTGAGTCCGAAAAAAAGTTTTTTTTTCTTTTTTATTTTAGTGTTCGGTTATAAATACAATCTAAAACAAAAAAATACAACTCTAGGTCACTTGGAACATAATAAAATTAGGCTTTTAAAATACAGGAACGTGATAAATAATTTACTATTTGAGTTTTTATATTTATATTCAAAACTATATCTTAGTATATTTTTTTTTGACATTCATTGAAGTCTATATTCTGGTTAATTGATAGATGCGACTTTTGATTACTACAAAAATCTCATATATTTTTTAGAAAAACTTTAGTATACATAAAAAAACACGATAAATACTATATAAATAAAAATAATGCGCGTATATTAGCAGAAGATAACGTATAATTAAAAGTTTAGCACTTTATGCATTCTTTAGTAAATAAATAACACTGCATAAACAAGAATGGACGCTACTGAAAATTGGATACCTATACAGATAAACAAAAGATTAATGTGAGATTCATAATCTACTCAACAAACAATGATTATATTTTAAATTCGTCTTATCGATAGATTCAATAATTTTTTTTTTGTTTTCTTATTGTTTATTTAAGTTTTTATTAGTTTATTAAAGTGATTATTTTCTTATAATTTAAGACAGAAAAACCCAGAGACAAATTGTCAAAAAACCCTATTTAAGACACTTTGAAACAAATAATGTGGGTATTTTCCATCCCTGGGCATAGGGGGTGATAAATTATACGATAAAAATTTTGGGATTTTATAAAATTTGATATTACATTTAAATTATAATGAAATGTATCTAAATGTCATTTTAAGACATTTTTGTGTTGTGCTAATAGCCATAAAGGCATTTCATGGTAGTTTACTTCATCAATTTTCCTCTATCAGAAAAAAGGATGGTTAATGGTGAAACTTAATTTAACATCACAAGAGGTTATACACCGAAATAAGCGACATTATATACGTTGATTACATGTATATACTAAAATTCTTTTGAAATGACAAAATGTGGGTTGTTTTATTTATATATAACGACATTTTCTCAATCACTTGCGTCTTTAACTCTTGGGGCGGCAAACCCAAAACGAAGATTTTTTTTTTCATGCCGCATATATGCGTCATTAAAGAAAAATCAAATGCAGATCAAGATACGAATATTTGTATTTGCTAAATTGTAAACTATGTAAAAAATCTATTTACAAACTAAAATGTACATTTTTTTTTGTTTTAGCAAATTCTAAATGCATTATAAAGAAATTTTTTTTTTGTCAAAAAATTCAAAAATTCAAAAAATCAAATTTGTAAAAAAAAACTTGAAAAAAATATTTTCTACTCATTTCTTGTAAATACGCATATATGCGTCATTGTCGCCTCAAGAGTTACTTGTTGTTTCAAAGTTGTATATTATTTTCACTTGTTCATATAAAATTAAACCGAATATTTTGATTCACTTTAAAACACTTGGCAATGATTTGTAGTTATTTATATATTCGATTTCTGCATTAAAGATGTTATCATAATGCAATCTTACAAGAACATTTTTTATAGTAAATCTATAAATGTTTTTATTTTAAAACTGTTATATAAATATGCTAACGCAAGATATTGATGTTCCACAATAAATGTTTTACCCAAATTGTAGTTACGAAATATTTTTTGCTCTATATTTTGTTCTTTGTATTGCTTACAATATCCTTTAAGTAATAAAATCCAATCACATCGTTTTTGCATGTATTCATAGTAAATATATGCGTAGTTATGTAAAACGTAGCACAAAATATATATGGCTATTACAGGAAAATATTTGCGATAATTTTTATCTCTACCGATACACAATAAGCAGCTTTATCTGATATTAATACTTTTAAGTATTTGGAATCCAGAGGATTATCATTAATTTTGAAGCTCTATGCTATACTATTCAATTTATTGTTACTGTATTACATTTGCATAATTAAATATTTCTAACTAAAAAAAGTCTCATATATAATTTGATCATCTAAAATTCAAATTCAAATTTTTATAAGACTTTTTTTAGTTATTCTGGAGACTCATGGACAATTATATAAACGGATTTTTGCTTTAATTTCTTAAAAATTGATGCCATATCTTCTTCATAAAGATTCGGTAAAATTTTTTTTCGGTATGAAGATGCACTTTACGAAAAATTTCAATTTTTTTTTCATATGGCAGCATTATTTTCGTTATCTCTTTTCTTTGTGACACTTTTTTTATAAAGAAAATACTGTAGTCTCTGTGTATACATTCCTCAGTTCTATGTAAAATCCACTCTTTCATTCCATTTTTCTTTCTTAGATGCTGGATTCACGATGAGATCCAAGGAGTCTTTATCATTTTGGCTTTGCGCACTATGTTTTTTTTACTATATGGCGCGCATTTATTATAGCTGTCTTCTGCTTGTGAAAAAGTTTTGTATTGGTTATATACAAAACTACCTACAGCTGGAAAATTTAATTATAAATGTCAAATTGGGTAGCCAATCCGTATCAAGGCTGTCAATGACTACGTTTATGTTTACTGCAGTCTTTTACACAGTATCCATAAAGTATGTGCCGCCTAAACTAGTATCCCTATTTAACAATCCAGTCATTTTAAGGGTCAACAAATAATTATATGAAATAGAATAAATCCTTCAAAATTTTAGTCTCTAACATGATAAACGCTTGATAAACTACTTTTTACATTTATTATCCAAAAAAAATTATTTGATTTACAAAAAAATGTATTTTACGTTCTATTTTAGTTATATGTATTGGCTGTGGTTTGTTTTTGTATTTTTCAGTGTCGTTTACTGTTCGCACATTTACCGGCCCCCAAAATGTGCTCTTTACTTATTTTAATGTACAAAATCAACACAAAAATGTAATATAGATTTTGCTATGCATAAAAAAATTATACGTGTACATGGGTCTTAGATCGACTGGACAATTTACATTGTATCTATAAAAAATAAAAGCAATTGATATTTAACTTCACGTTCGTATTATCGGAAGCCAATAATTGCATTTACTCACCCAATTCTTTAGATTAACCATATATATACAATATATTTTTAATCTTTGAAATTTATATTTTACGCTAGCCAAATACTACGTAAACATAAACTTTCAGGGTCAATCGGCCTGCAATTTTTTTTGACCTATTACCTCTACGAAATTATATTCATTACATACAAATTTCTTTAGATAGTTTAAAAAATAAAGCTGTTTATATATCTATATTACTTATATTGTAACTCGGGAGGTCGGAAGAACATGGGCGCTTACTAATGGTTGCAAAAACAACACGTATACAAACAAACCGAATAACGAAAAAGCTACTAAAAAACAAAAACCGAAAATATAATCGTTTTTGTTTTTTTTACAATACAGTTTGTTAAATGTAATTTTAGTGCACTTACTATCAAACAAACAAAAAAAATGGAAAATTTCAAGGTAATAAATTTAAAGTTCAAAACGACAAAACTAAATGTTTGTAAATTACATTATTAGCGTTTCGGTAAACATATGTTACAATAAAGGCAAATTAAATGATGCAATGCACACTGTTTACTTAACATGTTTAAAAAGTGTAAATTGTCTTTTTAGGTGTAGTAAATATGTAATAAGTTACCATTAAGCTTCTTTGCATGTTCATTGTACCATGGTAATATAGTTTGTTTTGAGCCCTTAATATTTTTTACATTTTGCAAAATTGCAAAATTTACTGTAATAAGTAGCAAAAATGTAATAAAATGAAATAAAATGTAATAAATTGTTCTAAATTGTAATAAAATGTTCTAAATTGTAATAAAATGTAACAAAATGTATATTGTGTTTATGTTGTCGTTTTTCGAGCACATTGCGTGCATTTGCAACTTTTTTTTAAAAAAATTCAGCCAAAAAACGGAGCTTCCTTTTTCTGTTGTAGTATTCTCTAATTATTTTCAGCAAAAAAATGTAAAATATAAAGTGTGCGGCTAGGGTTAAAAATAAAAAAATAGTAAAAGCTTATGATATATCCATGTGCGTATATGCCATTCAAACTATAAAAAAGCGTAAGTTGTATTATTTCCAACCTCTTTAAAAACATAATGCGTATCCGACATATTTACATAATAGCACGATTGTTACTTTAAATGCAACCAAAACAATACGAATATTCGGTCTTGTTATTTCTTCTAGAAAACCGAGTAATGAATAATGAAAAAAAGGACCGAGTATACCCTTTTTTACGAATACAAAAAAATCGGTTGCAACCTCATGCTCTTACCATTTATAGCCATAATAGGAAAAAAATTCCATATGTGCGCATAAAATATTTGTTAGTGATTGGGCCTTTGATCCAGTCTGATCATCTTGCAGATCCTGTAATAATACGGATCTTTTATAACTGCAAATTTTTAGATCATGGATCAAATCATTGTTCTATCAATACACATTTAAAATAAAATGCAAAAAAAAATATATCGTATGTTTTCATAATCAGCGGATACTAAGGGACCTCATCTGTTTACGTAAAGGAATCTTACAATATAAACGATTCATAGCTGGAAATTTTTTTATATTTTTACTTTAGTTATTCACACCATTAATATATGTATGCTTTTTATACTCTTATGACCATCACTTGCAAATAAAGGTTTTAGTTTAAATTTAATTTACAGGTTGGGACTCCACTAATGCTCCGCGGGTATATGTTACAAGTGTCTTATAGGAATTACCAGGGATCCGAACAAATTTTAGTGAGGGCCATATATGGCCATAAATAAGCGGCCATTATGAGCGGCTTTTTTTTCCAAAATTTTTGCCATCCTTTATATTTATGAAAAGGCCATTTATTATTGTAAAAAAATTATTTTTCCAGTATTTCACAAACAAATAATAATAAACAATTTGTAAATTGGAAAAAACATATTGTTTTATAAATTTTGGTTTTTTAGTGAAGATTTTTTAAATATCACTATGACATAACATAAAAAAATATCAAATTCTAATTGTTAGACTGAAAGTGTAACGAAGTGATAAAAAACTCTGCTGTTTTATTAAATAAATTGCATTTTGAAACGATTAAATGGTTTAATAACTGATAAAAAGCAAAATTGCGTTTTATCCGTATAATTAATACACAAATCAAGCATATTATGTGTAAAACCACGGCTTTTTACAGTCGTAAACAAAACGATAAAACTTTTTTTTAATTCCTAGTCGTTTATTAAAAATAAAATACTACATTTTTCCTTATTTACCATTATGACCATTATGGGCGGGGAAAAAAATTATCTACCCGCCTATATTAACATACCAAATTAGGTACCCCTGGGGATTAAAAACCTCGGGGTCTCATGGTTTCGCAAAAAAAATGGACTTTATGGAAATTCTTGGAAGCCCGGGTATTTTTTTTCAGGGTTTCTATAAAAACAAAGACTAATGTTGTCTACGTGGGTATAAATGCTCTGTCAATATATGAGATAGATATGCGGATTCAAAATGGGCAAAAATTGCGTAAAAATTTAGGCGACAAACAACATGTAATTGTATCAGTTTTACAAAATTTACTTTAAAATAATAAATAAAAAATAAAAAAACATTGCCAACCGAATATTATCTATTAAAAATTCTTTTTATTACAAAAACAGTGTTGCTGCAGTTATTTTAGTTCAAAAGCTCTAGATTGTCACGAAAGAAATAGAAATATAGTTTGTTCATTTAACGTATCTGTATAAAAAAGAGCCCTTACAATTTTTTAGCCGGATTTTTTGTCTTTCTAGTGAATGCTGTTGCAGAAATGCTAGTTGTTTGTTTTTTCCAGTAGAAAAGTAATAATGAATTTAATGCTTTATAGTTGACATATTTAATACTGACGTTTACATCATAAATAATTATTAACGGAAAAGTAATGAAAGATATTTTTGTAATAGTATACTATAAAATATATGAATAGACAAAAAAGATCGATCCATTGGCGTTACAAAAAATGCGTCAGAATGTCTAGCGTAAAAAATACTGTAATATTTTACTATAATTCAACCATTTTAACAATATCGTTTTTTTTTGCATTTTGTTTTTATACATATGTAAAATCTATTAATTTATATATTCTTGGGCTCTTAGTTTTTACCCATTTTTGGTGGAGAAAATCAGCCGATTAGAAATTTTGTAAATATATAAAAAGATTATATTTTTGAAAAAAAATAAATTATTATAGCATTGATTTTGCAGTAAACATAACGTGCATTCTTTTTTATAAATTGAAAAATTTAAAGTGATTATATAACTTTTTTTTCTATCATCTAAATAAGCCTTTGGTGCAGTAATAAAAGCAATTACAAGATTAACAATTGTGATAATTAAGTTTGCTAGAACGCGAAAAACATTTTAACTTAAACAAATAATCATAAAAGCATAAAAACATTAATTATTTGCAAAGGTAATTTGGGCTTATCAACCCCTCAAATAAACTCATAAAGATAACCTTGGAGATAATAGACTAAAATGCGATCTGTTAGTGAAAACCCACCAACTCGCGATTCTACACACGGGCGACGATTGAATTGCAATATAGATGCAAGAAAAACGTGTTTTCTGTGTTTTTAATATAATTTATGTTTTAATGTAAAATAGATGATAAAATCAAAACGCGTTTCTATTTTTGATAAACAGGTTACAAAAAATAGGGGTTTATTTAAACAAGTATATTTTCAAATGGGTTTTTCCCGTCGAAAGAACAAATTCCCGAGGTGACGCGCATTCATCCAACAAGGTAAATTACCACTTTATTTTTTAAGTCAGGCTATGCGCCAGTAAAAAGACGAATAACTAAGTAAAAAATACGTGCATATAGTAATGCATGGTGATAAAGGTATGTAAGTATATTAATTTATTTATTTTGTAATGCGACAACCCCATCTTCCCTTTTTGTTAAATAGAATAATCTGTAGGAATTAAATAACTTGGCTACTATCTATATCTTTTAGACATTTTACACATATTAATTTTTTTATAACCTTTAACACACGGGTTTACAACTTTTTAGCCATATCCGAGTTTTTTTTTACCGGCTTTAAATCAAGCCATATCAAAGGTACATAAATGAGAAGATAGACTACTTTGGAAATTGTAAAAAACAATTATGTTCAGCCAAAAAAATAATAAATTTAACTTTTTTTACAACACGAATACTATAGAGTGATTTTGTAAAAAGATGAAAGCTTTTACATTTTACAGTATTAAAACTATAACTTAAACCAAATTTATGTTGACTATATCGATATCAATCTCTTTATTTTTTAGGTTCTCTATTTTTTTTCTTAAAACAAAAAATTATTATAAAGATTTCACTATAGTTACATACTGTATTCGTTTTAACACTCTCCCCACAGCGGCACAGTAGAACCTTTTTGCATAAACATAATCCCGGAGGCTCGCGGGGGTTGAAAAATTGACCCCGAGGAAAATAATCCCATGAGGTAACTCAATCCCTAGTGTCACAATACAGAACATGACAACTGGTCTCAAGATGTGTTTCATATAACGCGTCTACGGGCGTCTAATAAAAACACGCCTTGGGGCGAACATTTATTTACAAAAAAATATTGATAGATTGTTATGGTGAAAATTTCAAAGTATTTAAATTATTATTAAATAGACAATAACGCAATTAAAAAGTGTAATTAGTTTATGCATTTTTTTAAATAAAAAGAGATTTTTTTTGTATGTTTTTCTATACTGAACCTACCCGTCCACAACTAAATTGCTAAAATTCACAAGAGATAAACATTTTTATTAGGTTTTTCGTTGCTGTAAAGCTGTGTAAGTATTTAATTTACGCGTTTTATTTATAGATTATTTTATTTGTTGTTATAAATATATGTTATTCCTTTTTATATCCCAATAAAAATTAAAAATGAGGATAACTAAAATTACAAATAGATACACATGATTTTACAAATAATTATACAGACAATTCAAACTAAAATTAATTCAACAAAATATTTTGCAAATTACCTTTTAAATATGAAATCTTGCTTTACGTGTTGCACAATACGCAGCTGTTACAGAAAAATGTGCATTGCGCAAGCGCTAAAACTGTATATTATAATTATATGTACACGAGATATAACATCGTAGAATTTTTTTAGATTATATTACCTTTTTAATACTGGTATAATGTTTATAGGGCTTTTTTGCTTTTGTTGACGTAAAAAACACGCCCTTAAGGCCAGTATACTTATGAAGCCCGGGCGCAGTTTTTAGACACCTGCTCTGGGACTAGTTGTTTGCCTGTCTTTTATTTTATTTTAGTAATAAGTATATTATATGCTTTTTTATTGTATATTGTAACAATCTTTTTATCTTTATGTCGTTACGGTGAAATTTATTCGAAGCATTTTAAAAACTTATTTACTATTTATAGTGCATAAAAACTTCTTGTATTTTTTTTACACGCAGTATTTATATTTTTTATTCTTTTCCATTTTCTGCATTTACCAGTAGAGGTCTGCACGGATCGACCCGATACCCGCATATATCAACACGTAGCGCAAAAAAAAATGTGTACCTCGAGTCGTAACAAATTGCTTAACCCGACGTTCCTTCACACCGTAGACTAGAAGCATTAACTCTTACTTAAGTTTCATTGGTGCAAAAATACAACTAGATTGGTGCCATTATGCATGATTCTAAATTTATATAGTGAATTTCGTTCTTGTATAAAAAAAAGAAGACAATAACTTTATAAAGAGCGAATATACTTATAAGTTCATCTAAGCGGTGTCGAATTCCCCAAAAAATGTCTTTGGAGTGTCCGCGGCACCCAGAAGCCAGAGTGCCAACATGGTAATATGTAGAACCTGTAAATGCATTTTTTTATGCAGAAATGCAGTAAAAGTGTCATTAACAACAGTTTTTTACTTTTAATTGCATCTTTTTCATACATTTATTTTATAAAACCCCGGCGTAAATGAACAACGAATACTTAACTTGATAACAAAAAATAGTTCTGTTTAACTTTTAGACACATAATTCTGCTTATATTTGCGCTTGAATTATTTTAAACCATCAAATTGTTTACAAAAAATTATAATCGCATTTTCTGCATTTTTTATAAAAATAAATGTCAAATATTGCATTTTTTGCTGCAATTATGACTTGCCCCAGTAGTACGTACGTATATGACCACTTTACTTTGGGTTGACTGCTATTCTTAGCCTTTTTTTCCGGATACCAAAATTTTTTTTTAAAAAGTGTTCATGCTACAAAAAAGTACCTAAATATTGAATTTTTCCCTGTAGGCATTCCATGCACTGCGAAGCGGCAACAGGTGGAATGAAGCCGCGTTTTCTGGTTATGTAAATAAAAAACAATACAAAGCTTAGAAAAATTAATTTAATATTTTATTAGTGTCTAGTGTATAGAAACACCTGATTTGTTATTTTATTGCTTTCTGGCAACCCCTACATGACGTAACCTTTAGTTGGTGCGTCAAAAAAAAAGAAAAATACGATTTCTAGTATACAGAAATGTTAAGTTTTTATTCAGTACGTTTTCATTGTTTGGTTTCTTTTTCAAAGTTTGCTTAGTAAAATGAACGACTGAAAGGTGTTTTTTATTTTACGATTAACTTGTGGTATATGCACATAAAAATATCTTGCTTGGTGAATTAGACAGAAGATTTCTTTTGTAATAGTAGCAAGTTTTTAGTCAACTTTCCATGTAGTTGTTTTTTTTTCGTGCTCTTTACGATATAAAGCATTTTTTTACAGTTCCATAGTATATGCAAATTATGCTAAAATATATATATTTATTCAGTGTGTTTTGTAATGTATATATTTTTCACTGCCAATATAGTTTAATACTTTCCCCCTCTTAAAACAAAAGATATTTGAAATGAACGAAATCGCCAAAAATGGTGTAAGTATAAAGACATTCAAAAAAAAATGTGTAAACAAGATTTGTCAAAAAATGATTTTTTTTGACAAAATCAAGAATTAACACGGGGTTGCGAGTCGACATACAGAAACGGTTAACACAAGACCTGCCTTGCGAGGCGTGTGCTGGTACAGCCTAATTGCGGGTGAGTTGCAAGACTTTTCTTATTGGAATCATTTTAACAAGATACCCTACTAGTAAATTGTAAAAAAACAGTTTCATCGTTAGAATTAGTCAAAAAAGTATCCGTCACTATGTATTATGATGTAGTAGTGCTTTGCTATACATGCAAAGTGCTTTTATACATTTATTGCAAATTTTTGGGCCAAAAAAATATCCTTTGTATCATAGGCGTAGCTAGAGGGGGATAGAGGGACAACCCCCCTTCCAAAATTTTTTTACGCCTGAATTTAAGAAGATCGGGGGTCATAATTTAGGGGTAAAAAAAATGAGC
>JAQFYM010006650.1:0-11415 GCA_034694785.1 Agrenia bidenticulata
TTTTGCACTAGTGTATTTTTTTAGCCCTAATCTTAAGGGGTAAAATACTCTAGAGAATTTTTTGGGACACGCCTTTAATTGGTGCAAAAAAACCATATATAAAAAAAGGAAACATACCCTGAATATTTATATTAGTTATTTATATGTGGCTTGTAAAGAACAATTATATTACTTTTCTAACGTCTTTATTTTCTACTTTTGTTTGTTTTAGTTTTTGCCAATTCATTATTCCAGATAGACAGAAAATTAACATATGCGCGAAGCATGTTTTTTGGGATCTTTAGTAAAAAGAACAACTTGTATATGGCATGCAAGGATCTGAACTTTTGGAATTATCTTGCACCATTTCTTCATTATCATCACCTCCATCCATCTCCATTTCTTCATTATCATCAACTCTATCCGACTCACTGTTTTCATTATCATCACCTCCATCCGACTCACTTTTTTCATTATCATCGCCTCCATCCAACTCCATTTTTTCATCTTCAGACTTTTCGATCTTTAATTTTTTTTTCACCAATTCATAGTTTTCGCTCCAAATCGTATCAAATACTATTTTAGTGTTCCAAGTTTTATCTAAAGAAATGTCGTCTGGCATGCATGTAACATTTTTATAATAAAGAAGCGAGCAAATATTCCTAACAAATTCCTCGACACGTTTAGAATCAAGGCCAAGTATCTTTTCAGTCCAAATAGAAGTTCTTTTCGTCCCTTTCGTCTTTTTATCATTAAATGTTGCTGTGTCAGGCTTCCGTTTTTCGTGGGTTTTGGTCGGACCAACTATTAGAAGTTCAACACACTGATGTAGTACGTTATTATTTAACCTTAATAAAATATACTCATCATTTAGTTTTAGATCCAAATTATAATCTTCGATTTTGTGTTTAAAATTAAAATCAAAATATGTAATGTTTTTAAATCTAACTGCCATTTTAACAAGATTGCTAGCATTTCTTTTGGTATATATTTTATGTGGTGAACTTCTATTTGTGGGATGTATTCGAGATGGGTTAATTTGATTTTTGTTGTTATTCATACCATCAACAATTTCTTTAATATAGAAATCACTTTCTCTAATAAATATATTAAAAATTCGCAACTTTTTTGCCTCATTGATCACCTGTCTTCCATCGATTATTTTAAGGTTCTTCTGTGCTTTATTTTCTACATTTAACATTTTAAAAAGTTTCTCTGAATGTTTGCTTTTCTTTAGAAGATGATTAACACACCATATATACTCCCTATCATTATATATTTTTGTATTATTTATCATGCGCAATATCATTATTTCCTCCATTCTCAATATTCTATTTTGCGCAAGTATTATTATACATGGGTAATCTTTATCATCATTGTTATTTATATGCAAGAAATTTTCAATGTTACTGCTGTTAGTACATTTATCTGATTGGGGCATATAACGAAAAATTGTATATTTAAAACACCCTATCATTTTCGATTCGTAACTGGTTATAGTGCAATTTTTCTTATTGCGAAATCCAAGTAAATCGATATAGTCATTCAAAACACCAATCCCCGTTCTTAAACCATAATGCAGATCTTGATTTTGTAGAGAAGTGTTCTTGATATCTATAAAGCTTATTGACAACATAAATAACCCATCTTTGAATTCACTAACAAAAGTTCTATATCGCTCTAATATATCAGAACCTGTGTATTTGTTGACGAATACCAAACTATTTTCACACTCAATTTTCTCCCCTCTTCCATCCTGATTCATATTCTTTATAATTTGTACTTCCTCTTCCATTTCTCGTTGATTTAATTTTCCGTTCTCTTCTAATGCAACTTTAATTCGATTTATTAATGCAAATAAGTCACATGATTTAGTCAACTCTAACTTTTTATGCAGTATTCGTGGTTCAGGCGTGTCTGAATAGATTGTTGAACAAAAAACGGTATAAAGTATTATTGAAAGTAAAATAATGATCATTCTATAACGTGGGATATAAAGCTTTTAATTTATAGGCAAATTTACTCTTATCGGTGTCGATATTTAAAAATTTTAACAGTGAATAAAAAATTATGATATCACTGTTAAAAATAAAGTGAATTGAATTATAAAGTATTAAAAAAGCATAAGAACACATATAAAAATTTTCACTGTATGTATATGGTCGCATTTTACGTATTATATCAGCATATAACTCGATTATTATTTTAGAAAAACAGTTGCTGATAAGAATAGTATAACAGTTTTAATTTTATTTTTTCTCTATATTTATAAGCCCGTAATTTAAATACAAAAAACAACAAAAAAAAAGTTAATATGTAAGAACAGCTCACCTCTGCTCTTTCGTATATAAATTATCTCTTGATAAGATGATAAAGTAAAAAACGATAATTAAAGATAAGCAAAAATTTTAGAATGTCACAAAACTATAAATTATTATTTTTTTTATGAGTTTCTAAAATAGCTTTTTTTGCAAGTTTTAAAATTAATTAAGAACATAAGAAATTTATGATAGCTTAGTTACAAATACTATTAATATTTTAGAAACTAGAAAAAAGCCAAAACATGTTTTTTTTGCAAGTTTGGTACAAAATTGCGTTTTTTTGCTTTATTTAAAAGATAGTTAACGACATAAAAAGTGTACCGACTTTAACTTTTGTATTTTTTATTTATTTTGAAGCATTGCATTTCATTATTTTTAATCGTGGAGTGCCATTTCGCCGAATTTCAAAAAAATTGATTAAAAAAACACAAAAAAAATATTCTAATAAATCGGATGATAAACCAAAAAAAACCATCAAATTCCGAAAACTAATAATTATGTTTTTCGAACAAAATACAAAGATTCGACGATATAAATTATTCCAATGAAGAGATTTTTAGTTTGTCCTGCAGATCTAACACTGATAATAATTAAAATCAATAAAACAGTATTTCACCATTTTCATGGATATGATTTGAACGTTATATTTCTCATAAATTTGCAAAATCTGCGCCGCATTATATTGCTATAAACTTACAAGGAACTCTTAACGCAATCATCAATAGTTTAGTTAAGAAATTTATCTCTTTTACTACTGGAAACGTCGTTTTATTTGCAAGATCACATCTTATAATTCTTTGAAAACATCGCTAACAAAAAAGAAAAAGTTAGGGACACCTGTAATAGTTTTAAACAAAAAATATTCTAACGAGGAAATTTTAATATTGCCGAATGGTACAAATTTATTTATCAATTGCCAGTTTATCCTAAAATACTTAACATACTGGGAGTTCTAGTCTCATAAGACGATTTACAGCCCAACAAATTTTGTAATTTTATGGATTAAACCCTTATATCTGTTTCAAATGATTTCAAACATATTTGTAGAATTCAAAGACAACTAAATGGTCAATATTACGTAAATGGTATTATTTTTGTTACGACAAAAACTGAAGATATTAAAACGAAATCACGGAATGTGCTAAAGAACTTAATATTAAACCATAATATAGATTTTAAAGCATTAACTGTCTAAATTAACTTTACAATAGCCGTTTAGGATTTATTATTGATAGTATTTCCGCTATACAAAAGTAAATAAGTGTTTTTTATTTCATTTTGAAAAAAGGATTTGAAGAAAAATACAAAATTTAGAATAAACACATTTTAATTTGAAAATGACAATTGCAGCAATGTGGTAAATTAATTTGTAGTTTACCACTAGTTACAATTTAATCTTTCTAAGGTTTTTTTAAAAATCAATTTTGCAACTCCATCTATTTGCTTCTCCACAAATATCAGAATTCTGTTTATTTTCTTTTTTCGAACTGTAATAATAACAGGCTCATTTTTAGATGCGAAATGTTGTCATTTCCACGAATTGAGAGAAAGAACATATAATTCACTGGAAGTATTAATCTCGTTATTCTTCTAACACATAAATAAAATGTGTGTGATATGTACTATAATTGTTTGTATATTTCGTCAGTTACAACTACAAATTATCATTACACTCTCACAGCTTGTAAAGGCGATAATAGATCGTAAAAGATATTCTATATTAAACTAGATAACAAGTAACATAATTTATAGGCCTATTATATTGGAACACGCACAAGTATTATTTCTTTATTACTTAGGGCAAGAAATTTAGTTCCAATTAATATTTTAATTCATTGTTTTTTTTCTTAACATTCTATTTTTTAATCAGAAATTAATTTTCGGCGAAATGGTTTTCGGCGAAATGGTTTTTAGCGAATGTACTGAACCTTTTTTTATTACTATAATAATTCAAATATACGAACTTTATTCTTTACAAACGCTTCATATTTTTTATTTTATCCAAAAATTTTAAAATTATTAATAAGTCAAAGTTGCATTACTATTACACATAAATTATTTTTTAATCTATGTTATCTTACCATTTGCGGCGTCAATATACAAGGCGGAAAAGTGTGGTGTAACCAAATAAGTCCACCATATGTCCATATGAAAAAATTTAAGTGGTCAAGATTATATGTTATAAATGTAATACCGCAGCATGTTCCTTGTCTTGCAAACGGTAATTCTTGCACAAAAATACCGTTTATAATTTTATGCCTTTTTGTCTTTCACACCTTTTATAAGATGATAATGTCTTTATCTAAAGCAAACTTCATTTACTACCTTTGCACACATGCTTACAATGTTTGATTTTTTTTTATACTAATAGAAAAAATTAAAAAAAAAAACTACCAACAAATAAAAATCTTTGAAAGTTGTATTTTTATGTGTAGTGTATAACTTAGAATAAAAACTGAACCCAATATTAGCGTTTTATGTTGTGAATAGACGCAAAAATCTTATTTAAGAGAATCTTATTTGTACAAACTTTCAATTATAAATATTTTTGTTTCTAACGCGTGTATTTTTATATTTTTCGTGCTCTTTCGCATGTTCCAAATGCTTTTATACCGTGTTAAACAACAAAAGGGTTATATTATAACATGTAGTTTTTTTTTGCATGAAATAAATATGATTCAGAACCATTATTTCTATGAAAGTATACAAAAAAGTTGCTATACAAAACATATATATTTTTTAATATAATAATTTTAAAAAAATTCATTTCAGTTAAAAAAAAACAACAAAACTGTTGACTTTTTTTTATTTATGTTTTATTTAGGTATATTCTTTTTTTTGGGTTCGTATAATTGTATCCATATACTTTTAAAAAAATAAATTATTGAGCCATTTTATTATTTCGTATTTTGATAAATACTCATATATCAATACTTTTTCGTTTGAAAAATTTACTAATTTTTTTTACACATTTTTTTTTGTTAGTAGTAATTAAAATTTCCAACTAAGTCTACTAAAAAAAAATTATTATTGCTTAAAATGTAAGGTAGTAATTGAAAATTGGTATGCACAATTTACAGACATTTATAAAACTGGAAGCTGTACTATAAAATTTTTTTAAAACTTTTTTAAAAGATTTTTTTTTGTTTTTATTATTTAACGGTTCAAAAATAGCTTTAAAGGTGTAAAAATTTACCTAGATCTATATAACTGCATTATTTACTTATACTATAGTAATAATTCGAGCCTTTCGTTTTTTAGTGTTAAGGATTCTTTGTTTTTATATTTGTATTAGTGTTATTAATTTGTTGCGGTATACGAAGACCACACAAAAAAACATTTTTAAGTCATTTGTAGTCATATAATCTATCAATTTTGCATCTTTTCTGTTGAAAAAACATAAGATGTCTGAAGTTATATTTCAAAAGATGGGATTGCTTGGACGTGCCATAATAATCTTTAATCTAAAAATAGTATATTTTAGTGTATATTACGCAATAAATGGCTAAAGAACCTGTTTTTGAGTTTTTAAAAGTTTTTTTGATACTGTATTGCCTATATATCAGATTAAAAAGGGAATTTAATAAATTATTAGGTTTAAAATACTATCGAGAAAACAGTAAAACTTCAAAGCTATAAATTCATCTAAATTACAAAATAAAGTGCATAAGAACAAGAAAAAAACACGGAAAACAATTTTTAAAAAACAAAAGAAAAGGAGTTTACGTGCATTCATTAAAATTAAAGTTTATTTATATGATTAATTTAGAAAATTTATTCATACAAAAATACTTGCAAAAAGTTAATATTACTCATGATTATATCTTTTTATCCTTGAACAAAAAGTTTTCGTCATACGTCGGTTTTTTTGTCTTAGTATTTTATAGTTCTAAAATTAGACATTCGTCAACGGGTTTATTTTTTTTACCAAAAATAATAAATGTATTTTTTTTACCAAAAATAATAAATGTATTTTTTATAAATTATTTTTTACAGAACCAGTGCAGTGGCGTAGCCAGGAATATTTTTAAGGGGCATAAAAAAATAATCAATCTAAGACGATAAAAAATATTTTTTCTATTTTTTGTAAAAAATTTGAAAAATACAAATTTCTTACAAATATATTTTTCGACGTTTTTCCGCCCAAAAAGAGAAGACTCTTAATTTCAGGCTACACTTTTTTTTCTAACGTGGGGCGGGCCCTTTTCCCTTTGCCCCCTCCCTGCTAAGCTGCTGAACCAGAGCTTCCGCAAGTACGTGGGATATATATTGGGAATATACTAAGAATGCGCGAAAGAAATATGCAAAAGTTTGCAAATATTTTATAACATTTAAAATTACTACGAAGAGTACATTTTTTTACTTTTATTGCAATATGAAAGCATTTAAAACAAAGATGGCCATATGCTTTCCATGCACGCTACACACATTTTTGCATATGAATCGATTCTTACAACGGCTCTTTGCACGGTATAGTTGCATTAACAGCGCATTTCGTATTTCGCAACCGGCAAATTAGCTATACTGTAAATATCAGTATTTGTTAAAAATACACTTTTTTTGTTAAACAGTGACGCACGTGGACTCTTGTTTTGAATGTAAAGCATGCATAAAATATATATGGCAAGTTTTAGTGTATTTTGTGCATACAAATTGTGTATTTACATCTATTTACAAGTTAAATATACAAACATTTATAATTTAGACTAGTGGTCTTCACAAGGACAAAAAAAGAACTAACAATAGAAAAGTAATGCTTACCAAGTCATTCAAACTAAAAAAATCCAATATTCTGTGTAAGTTTACATACTTTGTTACATTTTCGCTTTTTAGTTGACTTATCAAAAGTCACTATTAGTTGAGGGGCGGTTAATAGAGGCGCTGTGGGCATATGCACCGTGCCTTTCTGCTTAGGGGGCCCAAAAACTATTTGAATATTATGTTTTATTTTGTAAAAACAACAAAATATAAAAACCTAACGTATGCAAGTACATAAAAAAGATACGTTTTACATTAATTATTTCAATGAATAGCATAATTTTCCTTGAAAAGTTCTTTTTGACATTTATTTGCAAAATTACTTAAAATCTTAACAACTAATTTACAAATTTTAGAGAGAGGGTTATTGTCGCAATGTAGTCATTTTAGCCCACTTAATTTAAAATATAGTTAGTGTACAAACTTTTGCATCATTATGTGCAAATAGTCAATATTTATACACCTTTTTGTACATCATCCGAAATTATATTAACAATTATTATAACAAAAAAGATTTGTTACGTTCTGAGTAAAACTAGAGGCATAGGGGAGCTTTTTGTTTTGTTGCTTCTCTATGCAAAACACAAAACAAAAGCAATTTACACTATATCAGATCTATATTTAGCAGGTGTGGCGTGCCCAGGGGAAAGGGCCGTGGGGGGAGTGTGTGTGGGGGGGGGCGGGCCCGGGGGTCCACCCCCTTCCCCTCTTTCTATTCAAATTTTCACGTTTAAATTTAAGAAAAGAGGGCTTTTTTGTGCAAATATTATTTTGATTTTATTAACCATTAGAAAAATGTTTAAAACATCTATAAATTATGTTTTTAAACCTTTGGCTCCCGGACGACTTTTTATGTATAAAAAATAATGTGATATTTTGCGTTATAGACTCATAATTTTTGTAGTTTTGGCTTAAAATCAAAAAAACTTAAAAACGTCAATTTGACGTTGCCGGGAGCCAAAGGGTTAAACCCTTTTTATTTAAAACAATGACTACCACCCGGTACAAATATTTTAAAAGGACACCACTATTTAGCAGATAGAAAACTGTTTTTTTGTTTAATCAGTGCTTACTTACTGCATTTCACTTTTGATATACCCCTTGCAATTAGAAAACTATAAAACGAATAATACCAGGATTTTTCGTCAACTTTTTTAGGTGTGATAAATCAACTTGCATTAAACGGCAAAATCGTATTGCCTTTTGGTTTTTTTAATAGATAACTATACTTTTTTTAAACAAGCTTTTAAATATATTAAGAAAAACATTTTTATTGCATTTTTATAGTAACTTGTTTTGTTTTTAATAGTACTAGATATCACTTAATAAATACGAATTATATTCATATGTTTCCAATGTATACGTACTATATGAGAGAATGCTTTTTAAGTTTTTCCTAACTTATCGTAAGTTTATTTGCGGATTAACTGCAAAAAAGTTTTAAAATTATTTTTTTGTTACATTTAAGTATACTTATTGCATAACATAGGCAAAAACTGTAAATTAATGTTATAAGTGTACTTTTTTGTAAAAACGAATATTATACCGCAAGTAAACAATTTATCTAGTTTTATATATTGTCTCTACATAAAATTACTACCATAATTAATATAAATTCTTTTTCTTTAAATATGCACTTCGTACTAAGTATACTCATTCCATGTGTAACTTAAAAAATTTTGTGTTTTTAATTTATAAAATATAAAAGTACACGCTGTATACAAGGACGGGTTACAGTATTTCGAGGCCCGGGAACACGTTTATTTTTTTGCGGCTCCCCTTCAAAAAAATAATAGAAAGAAACATTATCACGCAATAAGTTGCGCCTAAATATTTTATTTGGCTTTAATATGCATTAAATCAATAAAATAGGCTTGTGTTAGATATCTGTCTGTCATTTTGCTAATTTAAACCTAAAAAAACACTGCTCTTTCAATTAAAAACATTTATAACCGTTTAAATTCGCTCTTTTGATATAAAAATGTATCAACCCGTACTTGTTTAAACAAACAATCCTTTTTAAAAATCTAAAATTAGTGCTGCCAAAAATGATCTTAAACGTTTTGTAACATATACTAAAATAACGAATAGCAAAAGTGTACATTTGAAACACTATGAATTTATAAGTATGCTTTATATATAAAAGGCTTCTAACTGTTAAGATTTTATCTTTGTTTAGAATTAATATTTTAATACAATCAAAACCCAGATGCATTTACTGGGTTCGTACAGTGTGTATTGCCCTAAGCGAAACTTTAATTTTTTTTTTTATATTCTATGTATATTTTTATTTAATCTCATGTTAAAAAAATTTCCGTATAAAAAAATAAAGTTTTCTACAAAAAGACATATTTTTGTGTGCTTTTTTGTGATATTGCGTTTTCATGCGCGCTACAAAAAACCTGTTGTTTAAAACATGTTGATTTGTCACTATGCGCAAAAAGTATTATGTGAGAGCTCAGCGCATATTAAGACACTAATTGAATACCTTACGTTTTAGATATATGTTAATGTATTTTTTGTAAATTTTGTATTTGATAAAAATTATCAATATATTATTTTTGTTTTACTTAAAATAAGTACTGTTGTTATACATAATAACATTACGGGTATCAGTAAAAAATAGTACCTGACATTAAAAAATTACACAAAAAGTAAAAAATTTATATTGTAACAAAAAAAAACGACTTTGTATGTAAGTTTGCGTATATTTAAAAATTTCCCTATTAAATGTATGTCAGTGCATTTACTGTTTATTTTAAACTAATAGAACAATTTTTTTTGGCTGTTAAAGGACTTTTTTAGTTTTTTTTTTGCACGTTTATTCGTAAAACATTTTACTTATTATATCTTATTTTTACAATGTGTGTATAGTCTATCTGTAATAAGAAAAAGCAGCAGTATTTGTTTTGTGTGTTTTTACGTTCAAATATTATTTTTTTTTTTTTTTTGCGATAATCATCTCATAGTATTCACTTTAATTTTTTTATTAAAATAGGGCCCCCTTTGTCCGGGGCCCCGCGGCATATGCTTCCAGTGCATTCTCTCCATATAACCCGCCCCTGGCCGAAAAAGTAGTTTTTTTTTGATAATTGAATATAGCGCATGATGCATATTTAGACAGCAGCTTCTTATTAAAATCAAAAAAATAGAGTTTATCACGGCATATCAAAAAAATTTTTATAAAAATTAAAATAAGAGCCCCAGAAAAAAAGTGACCCGGGTCCCCTTTAAATGTAAATCCGCCCCTGATTAGGTCTTACTAGTCGTAGAGTGCATAAAAGAACACGTGTGAAAACCACTGATCAAGATAACGGCATACTATATATGGTAAGTATTGTTGGACTCTGATTTATCATTATTTACTAAGCAAATATTATTTTTAACAATTATATTGTATAGTTGTACCCGAGTGATTAAAAAATTTTAGTTGCGGGCATATATAAGATAATTTTCTAAGAATATCGACTTTTTTCAGGGGTAGATTCTTATATAAGAACCCTGAAAAAGACGTATTTTTATTAAACCGACTTAAACGCAAAATATAGCGGAAAAATTTCTGTCCTGAAGAATAAAACAAACTCATTTTTGTAAGTTGTAATCTTATTTCTTGCCTTTATTTTTTACAAAAATTTGTATTTATGGTGAATAATATATATTTTTTTTGTAAATTTTAAAAAGTAATTTTCAAATATAATACAAAAAAGTAATAAGTAAAAATGTACATAAATATGTTATAAAAACAAGTTTTACAGCAAAACAATGTCGTAGATAATTTTTCGATATAGTTGTGTAAAAAATTGTAGATTGCGAGTAAAACCCTGATTTTCTGGTAGCCTCGGGATCGAAAAAAAACACAATTTTTGCCGGATAACTAAATTACCAGATAATCAACGTTTAATATGTAAAATTAAACCAAACAAAATAACCTATAAATAAAATACACCATTGCTTGATAAAAAAAACTTTTTTATTGATTTTTTCCATTTAATAACCGATTTTTAAATAAAAAAAAAACTATATTTTAATGTGTAAGAGTAAAAGGTTACCAGGAAGTATTTCCTTTTTTTATCGCGGTATTTGTTTTTTAAAGTATAAAAGCTACGTATTTTATGGATAGCGTAGACCAGTGGCGTAGCCAGGATTTTTTTTTGCCTAGGTCTAGTCTCTGTTTTTTTTATTTTTGGCCGTTAAAAACACAATGTAAAATGACAAAAATCATAATCATTTTTTTATTAAAAAGGTTCTTATTTATATTTTTTTATATAAGGTTTTTTTGTCAAAAAAAATCACTGCACAAAAAAAGACCCCCCTTTAAATTCAGGCGCGAAAATTTTTGAGAGGGTGGGTTTCGACC
>JAQFYM010006651.1:0-11414 GCA_034694785.1 Agrenia bidenticulata
AAAAACATACACGCCCTTAAAAACGTTTCATAGTTTAATGTCTATTTTGTGTTTGTTTTTTTTTGTGTACCCCAATATATTAAATGAAAAAAAAATCTAGCACCATTTTAATAAAATACTTTAGTGTAATTAAACTAAAAACTAAAATTAAAACTGGCGACGTGCAAACCAACATGCAAAAACCACATGAAAAAAAATGCCTAAGAACTATTCTATTCCTTTCCCCATAAAAAATTTGCTACTAAAAAAAGGCCAGCCATTGTTGTTTAAGACAATAATATTTTGCAAATTACAGACAAAATTCATCTGGTCTCTAGATCGAGGTATGTAAGCACAGTTTTTTCTGGTATATGTAAAAGATATAAAAATAAATATTTGAACAAACAAAAAGGCAATGCATGTCCTGCAGTCCATCGTAACGAAAGATTTTTTCTTACGTGGTAGAAGAAAGTCATGATATAAACAAACATGGATTGTAGAATTTCTATAGATATATGCTGCAAATCTTGTAATACTTGCAAATAGGAATTTAGTTGTCCTTTTGCAGGAAGTATACAAAAACATTAAAAAAAAATTCTTGGAATTTTAGTAACGACCGTTTAAATTAAAAACCAAATGCATTGGATAAATATATAACACGCAGATATGATATCATATAAGAAATGCGTACCTTAGTATTACAGATTGATATACTTACAAATTGATAAAAAGCAATGCCGATGCAAATAACTATGTATAGGTATGGTAGAAAATGTATTACAAAATGAAAACGCAAAATACCAATTTATATTTTTAATTTTTAGTGCGACAAAAAAGGGGTTTAATAAAGATGGCGACAAATCCACACTTTTTACTGTGTCCGGCGTGAAAAATTTGGCCGTACCCGGCCGCATGTTTGCAAATTGACACTTTTTGTGTAAAAACCTATCTTTTCGGGTCCGGCCAGATTTTGTGTGCAGAAAACATCGAATACTCCGATGCATACCGATTACGCTTTCCATTTGCTTTACAACGCCTGTCGATAAGGCTTTAAAGGTTTTTCTTATTGTTTAGAAATTATAGTATCCCACGCAAATTGTTTGCAAATGAGTAGCGATGCATTTCTGTTGTTTTGGCGGTTACCCATTTATAAGAATAATAAAAGCAAAAAAAAGTATGCAATTGCTTGATGATTCGACATTTATATGCAGAAAGCTTTTTTACCGGTGTTTTGTGTTGTTGTTCGTACATTCTCATACAAGTAAAATTGTTAATGGTCTTATATGATATTCTACCTTATGATAATAACGATACTTATTTCCACTCTAGAAATGGTGTAAAATCACAAATATATAGAATAATCAGCGGGAAAAAAGAACCTGTATTATGTACAAAAACTTAGTATAAACATGGCTGTGTTTAATCAGTTCTTATAGATAATTGTCGCGCGCATGCAGAGCTACCATGCCAGAATCGCGAAAGTCTAAAGATAATATTGTTTGCTAAAATGCAAAAAATATATCAAAAAATCAAATATGATGTATGTTACTTAAAATTTCCTTTTTTTTTGATCCGACTTACATTTTTTATAAATTTTTAAAAAATAAAATTTTAAAATAAAATATCGAAAAATCTAAAACACCCGTTTTTATAGTTTGTTTACTATTTTTTGAGCATTTTTGTTTTTTATTTTTCTTTTTTAGAGTACATCTTTACTTCAAAAAAGTGATTTTTAGGCCCAGTTTTGCGCTCTAGGCGCACTCGCGCGTGGGGCGCGCGACAATAATTAATGTTTATATTAAAAAAAAAAGCTATTATACTTAGTTGATTTTTTAAATATTTAAATATATATAGTTATCATTTATCATTTATTACCCATAATGTTTATAAAAGTTAAAAAAGTACAAGAAAAAAAATAAAAGAAGTTTCACATGACCATATTATACACAAGTAAATGCCCTGCAAGCAATATACGATCTCTGTGGTCTGCGGGTTAATACTCCAGGGCACACAAAAAACATGCTAAATCATATTTCAAGCATTTATTCAGAAATTACAGGCAAAAATGATCCCCCTGTTTGCAATGAAAAGAATTCTGTGAGGCTATCTTCTCTTTGGGTAGTGAAAAGGCATTCATCTTTTTTTTTATGATGATGAAGACTTTAAGAACGCTATATAAAGTATTAATTATAATATGAGGTTGCCGAGCAGGCGGTATTTTACGGCCAATATTTTACCCATGTTAAAAAATGAAGCAAATAGAAATTGAATAAAATGGTAACGGATGCTACTGCTGTTGGTATATCGACTGATTTATGGACTTCTGTTTCTTTTGACAATTACCTAGGGGTATCTGTTCAATTTATTGATAAAAATACCAATCTCAATAATTTTCTTCTAAATATGTGTGCGTTTAATGAAAGTCATACATCCAAGAATTTATCAGATAAAATGTATAATGTAATTGACCAATAAAATATAAGAGAAAAAATAGTTGGGGTTGCGCATGATAACGCACGGAATATTGTAAAAGCAATAGAATATATATTTGGGTGGGGTATAAAATGTTTGCCCATTTCATTCAGCATGTTATACATCACGCCCTAAAAAATGGAAATTTGCAAAGAATCATGAAAAGCTGCCTTAATATTTTTTGTTTCTTTAAGCACAGTACTTCAGCAATGGCTCTTTTTCAAGACTTACAATAGAAACATCAATTACCTAAAAAGAGCCTTGTACAAGATGTGCCACGAGATGGATGTCTTTTTTTTTATATGTTAGAGCGGTATGTTACTAAAACCCTGCATAAATGTCTGTTTTAATAGAAAAGACAAAATTGGATATTATTAACCAATTTACTGACGGGGATAATTTGCTTATTGAAAATTTACTAAAAATTTTAAAACCATTTATACAAGGAACTAGATTAATATCAGGGAAACAATATCCTACTGCCTCTTTGATTCTCCCCATGATCTATGAATTTGATAAAATATTTTCGTCGATGTGAATTAATGAAGAAGTACTCATAAAAAATCTTGATATCAATATAAAAAATGAGCTTTGAGTTTCGCGGGAAAAATACACTAATTGTTTGTTTTTACTAAGCTCGACGTCATTTATGGATAATCGATTTGAGTTGATGAAATTTATTGATGATTCATGGCCGAGCTTGTGAAAAATGAAATTCGCGAAAAATTTAGAATATAAAATTAAAAGTCTGAAGGAAAATGCAGTTTACTAAATGATTCTTTTCTTTGAGCGTATATGCCGAATATACACCTGAAGATGAAGATAAATTACACAGATACATTAAATCTCTGTTAAGCGGCATTTATAAAAACCCGTTTAAATTATGACGAAACAAATTAATCTACTTAAATTTTATGTTGTTGCAATGAAGTATTTGTGCATTATGGGACGAGTGTAACCTTGGAAAGAGTATTTATCGAAATCGACATGTATCGTAAATGAATTAAGAAATGAACTAACTACTTATAATACGTCTAAGTTAATATTCTTAAATTACAACTACGATTTATACAAATTAATATTATTACGCAACTTCTTTTATAATCAATATAATTTTAATTTTTGCATTTTATAAAATTCATGCATTTTTGTATAATTTTTATATTATAAAAAACTTCTAAGCGTAAGAGGGCAAGAATTTAGATACAATTCTTTTTAAAAGCATTAATTAAAAAAGTTTACAGGCTATTTTTCTTTTGTTTACTCTTGGTCCTGCTTTCTAAGGCAAATAAATTTATCCTGTACGAAATTATTAATTATTATTAATAAATTGATAATTAACAATTCTTATTTTTACCCAACCCTACTTTATAGTAAGAATTCAACATTTAGAATACTTGGATTATAAATAGTAGTATAGAAAACGAAGATATGTATTGGGTTGATAAATGATAACATGAAACTATCTAATGCAATAAATTAAAAACCAAATAACTTTTTTACTGTATTTAATTTAGTATTACTACCGTATAATCGTATAAGTAAGTCCTTTCGGTAGAACCGAAAAAAAGAAAAAAAATTACAGAAAAACAATCGGCAAAACAGTTATACTTTGTATTTACCTAGGCTCATACTCATCATTATGCAGTAAAAAAGATTAATTGCAATGTTAAGGAAGTCCTTATTTGTATTTACCCCAGATTACTTTCATGAATATACAATATACAAAAAAAAAAGGAAAACATATCGGCAGCGGTCGGCCCAGGAATTTTTGTACCGAGAAGTAGTCAGTGTTAGCAACAAAACGCTTTAAAACATTATTTATAAATTGTTTTGTACATGCTTTTGAAAAAATTTATATTTGCATTTGAAAAATCAAAAAAAACTCTGTACAAAAAAAGACCCCCCCTTAAATACAGGCGTTTTAATTTTTCCGATGGGGGATGGGTGAACCCCCTGTCGTATAGAAAAGAGTCCCCGTGGAAAATTGCGCCCTTAATCTGCCCCGGAAAATAAAAATAATTGTTCAAATGAAAATTTGGCCGACAAATTTGCTTATATTTAGGAAAAAAACCTTTTGGCGTAGTTTGATGTAATTATTTACTTTTGGTTCTCCAAGTAGATTGACACGTATCTTTTATTTCAAAAAATCCAGTTAACAAATAAGAAGAAAGAGAAGAAAATAAAAAAGCAAATGTCCCAAAAACATTATAAAACACAATAAAAATATGATTTTGTTATTAAAAGTACAGAAAACAACTTTCAAATAAACAATTTCTGCAGTCATTAGTAAATACAGAATCCATATTTAATATAGACATGTAAGTGTCTCAAATACTAGCATTATGACGTATGAAAAACACTAATGCAATGTTTACTGAGATAATATCCAAATAAACTATATATAAAACTATAATATTTAAAAAAATCAAAAAAAAGTAATATGTAAAGATACTGTAATCGTCTTTAATTATTTAAAATGAGACCACTGCTACCAATTATAATTTATAAGAAATATAAAAGATAAAACTAATCATAACACGCCAATTAGGAATTTTTGTGCCAGATGCATATATATTGCGACAATAATACTGTATTCTGCCGAAAATAAAAAATAAATTTACAAACAAAGAGTTTTCTAAAAATGCTGTAAAAACAAATGCTTTTAATTAAAATACAGAATAGAACGTGTATTATTTTGTATTTACAGTTTATTTGCAGCCTGAAATAAATTATTTAGATTAATTTACTAATTTCTAATTTTTATATAATTTTTTATATCTATAGTATTTAGAGTTTAGCTGTAGAAAAGAAATACGTTTGGTTTGAGTAATATAAATAAAAATGCATAGATGTAGTATATTTTTTGTGCGCAGCTTTGCTATGTAAAAAATTATTACCATAGATAAAATATTACTTATAGTAAAAAAGAAAAACATATATTAATCCACTGCTAAACTAAAAAATACTATAGATATATTGCTGAATTTTTTAGTCGTAATATCATACACGGCCATAAGCATGTTTTATTATGTTTTATCTTACTTTCGGTAGGATTTGGTAATGCTTTCGCAATATATATGCTTTACAGCTCGAATAGTACTTATTTGGCGTAGTTGTTTGATTATGTGCTGCTTTTGTGTTTTTTCTTAATATTTTATTTGATTAATACGGGTCTCATTTAAAATAATTTACGAAGATTATAGTAGCTTTACATATTACTTCTTTTTATATTTTTTAAATGATATGGTTTTTTATGCTTTTTATGCAAATTTGTACTCGGTAAACATTGCATTGCAGTTTTACATACGCCTAAATGTTAGTATTTGAGACACTATAATTTATATATTAAAGATGGATCCTGTATTATAAAACGATTGCAGCAATTGTTCATCTTGCACTTAACAGTTGTTTTTTAGTGCTTATATGGTAAAAAATAATTTTTATTGTGTTTTATTATACTTTTACGACATTTGCTTCTTTATTTTTATCTCTTTCTTCTTATTTGTTAGTTGGATTTATTGAAATATAAGAAATGTGTCAATCTACTTGCCGAAGCAGAACTTAAGTATATAAATATCAGTACGCTAAAGGAGTAATTAGCAAATAACAACAAATTTGTTTGCCAAATTTTCATTTAAACAATCATTTTTTTTTCCGCCCCAGATTAAGGGATCAATTTACCACGGGGGACACTTTTCTATACAACATCCCCCCATCGTTAGGCACGCGCGTGCATAAGCAGATGGCGTAACCAGGGGGGCCGGCAAGTGCCCCCCCCCCCTAGAAAAACTCACGCCTGATTTAAGACGGGGGGGGTCCTTTTTTTGAAGCGTTTAAACCCTTAAAAATTATACTTTTTAAAAATTTGTATTTTTTGCTTTATTTTAGAATTTTTTCATAAAAAACAAAAAAATATTTTTTTGTTGTTTTAGCTCATTTTTTTTGCCCATGAAAAAAGCAATCCTGGTTATGCCCCTGTGTATAAGGGTTAAATATCTTTCGATAATCGTACGGGTGAAGAATTATGACAGAGAAAAGGCTCTACAAATTTCGATACCCCTGTGGGTAGTTATCTCCTATTTTTTAAACTCTTCATTATAGAGAAAATTTTTATTGGATCTCTTATAGAGCATCAACCCTCTTCAATAGCAGAAGTAAAAAAAAAAACCATGTATATTCTTTATAAATTTGCATTCTTTTGTAATATTACGGATTGATATAGGTCTAGTAATATAAATGGTTGAAAAATTAAAACTTGTTCCGACTAAGCTAATGAAGAAAAATACAGTTTTTGTTTTTTTTATAATCATTTTTTTACTATTATTTTTTTTGCACTTCAGATTTCATTTTGATTAACGCAAATGACAACAATAAATATATTAAAAGACTTTACATCAATTTTCTAGAGCCAAGTCGCTATATTCCGGTCAGAAAAATTTATGTTTTTTTATAGGCATTTATACGACTTTTGTTTAAAACAAATCTTACTTACATCATGCAACTGCTATCGAACACAAGAAAAATGCGCCATTTCATCTGAATTTTTTTAGAAAAAAATTGGTGTATATTGTGTAGAGCAGATGTTCTGAACTTTTTTTGATTTTTGAGCCCATCAAATCGGAATAGGAAAATTGAACCAAGTTGAATAATAAAACAAAAAAGGATATAAAACATATAAGAACATAATTTATAATATTTGCAACTAGGAAATCATCAAAAAAACTTGATAAATTTGGGCTAGAGGATTTTGGAGTACTAAGCAAATAAAAATGGTTAACAAGACAAAAAAAAGAGATAGCATAAATATTTTACTGAGAAAATTGCGCCTTCATATTCTCAACAATCTCACTTTTATCAGGTCGAATTCCGACAGCGTTAATCTCAACTCATCTTCTGAATTTCTTATTCTTTCTCTCATTTTTGTTTTTAATCTTCAAGTGCGAAAATCCCGATTCACAGTCATATTAAATCCGAAAAAAACCAATGCGGTACAAGCCCGTTTATATAACAACGGAAACGACAACTGCACGCCAATCCAGAAGCTGTCAACTTCCTGCCTATGAAAAATTGGGATTAAGGAGCGGGAATTATTTAAAGCAATAAGTTCTATATTTTCCTTAAAACCAAACTCAAAAAGTTGAAGTTCCAGTTGATCAAAAGGGTATAAAATCTAATCGTGCATATGCGGTGGAATCTTTGTGAAATGCTTGGTAAATAAAGTTTGAAATTTTTGAATGTGTAATACTTTATCATCGCGGATTTTTGAGTTTTCAGTTATTCCAGTTATACAGTCTAAACATCCAAAATCATTTAATACAAACCCGTTTCATCAGAAAATTCAATTTTGATTTTAATTGCAAAATGTCCTGCGTCAGAGAGATAAATGACGACTCAATTTTCTGCAATGATACATTAGTAAAGTTAAAGCATTGATGAAAATAAATTAAAAATTGTAATCTTTGCATCCATAAACCATCTTGCAGCTTAGCCAAAAAACCAATGCATCTATTACCTTCAAAATATAAAATTAATTGTACAATTGAACTATTGAAACGTATACAGACATTATACTAAAAAAACCACCTTACCTCTACATGAAATACTAATTTGTAGTTTTAGGACATCAAATTCATTTACAAGGGCTCTAAATATTTTTGTTTTTTAATGGGGAACTTTTTATAAATAGATTTATCTTTACTACGTCTTTAAAAACATCATCCAGCTCCCTTTTTAAGCATTTACAACATAATACTAGTCTATGAAAAAGGCAGTGAATGCCACATATTTCAGGGTCTATTTTTTGTGCCTGGGAAATAAGGCCTTTAAACGGCCAACCATTGATCCGGCTCCATCAGTGCATATTAAAGTTACAGATTGCCAGTTTGGTTATGCATTCTATGATAAGTTTGCATATCTTAAATAAAATATATCCAGTGGTTGTTGTTGCTAGCTGTTTACAAAAAAGAATTTTTTTTTGAATTCTTTTATTTTGAATATAAATTACATAACACATAAAATAGGGATATCCCGAAATATCTACGCTCTCATCACATGATAATAAAATAAATTTTAACATTTTAAATGCTGAAATTAGCTGGGTTTCAATATTTGCTGACATTCGGATAGCTTAGTTTTGACAAGAATCATTTACAAGTTGTATTTTAATACTGTTTTTTTAGCATCAGATCCATACTTTCTTTTTGCATATTTAAACTAGCGGGCTTGTAAGATTTTTTTAGCTAGTACAAAGGGTTTCGAATTGCTCATTATATTTCAACTATATTAAAACATAGTAATTAAGCCTTTTCTGGCAGATTAGCTGTTTCATCGCAATTTTAATTATTCTCTTGTAATAAATACATTTCTTTTATCTCGTTAAACAAATCAATACTAAAATTAATATCAGTGTTTTAGCGCAAGTGTTGTAAATGATGATGGTCCGAAAGTTTCCACGAAACATAGCATTATTCTTGTAGAACCTTAAGTAATAAAGACATTATGGTAAATGTATACCATTGTCAACTTTACAATGAAATCCATTCTCTAAGTTTTTAGAAGCATAATATCTTTTATGTATAGATGGGCGTTTACTTACCGTACCAGAATGAGCGTTTGCATCAGATTCGGTTGCTGCATTACGTTGAACTTTACTAGATTTGTAGTATTTTTTTTTTCTTGATCACCGTTGGATATTTTCATTTCTGAATTTTGAGCCAATAAGGGGGCTTAAAAAAAAACCTATGGCTCAAATTGCCCAGGTAAGAGCCCCTGGTGTAAAGAATAATTAGACCGAAAAAATAATGACCAAAAACTTCATTAAAAATTGATTTTTTAAATGGGCTATTCAGAAAAATCCCGTTTCGACTCCAGCATACCAGTGGCATACCCAGGAATTTTTTTAGACAGGGGTTAGTCAGTGTTTTTTTAAAATATGGGTTAAAAGCACTGGTTATGAAGTGAAAATCTTATTTTTTTTTTTTTAGAATTTTCTATCTTAAAGTTTTTTTTATTTAAGAATTTTTTATCAAAAAAATCACTGCACGAAAAAAGACCCCCCGTTAAATTCAAGCGCAACTTTTTTTCCAGGGCACGTGCCCCCCTGGATACGCCACTGCAGCATACTGCCATAACTGAAAATAACCAGGCGTAAGACAACTTGTCTTAAGGCGATTGTTAAATTGTGCGGGTGAGCATTGCTAAACATCTCGCCTGAGAACCATGATTTTACGTTTCAAAAAAATAATAAAAAAGTATATTAAAGTAGTATAAGGGGTAATTCGTTAATTAAAAACAAAATACATTATTTGATGCTAAAGAGATACGAGGTTTTCAATAAATATTAACTTTTTTAAAAAACACAAAAAATATGATTACAGCTTTTAAAATGAATTTGTGTATATTTTATTTTTGCATAAACTATAAAACAAACTTTTATCATCAATTTTTATATAAAAGTCTATTTATATTGGCTTTAATTGCAAGTTCTTTCGTCTAAATGTTTTTATCATGAGATAAAAAGTATAGAAGTACAACAAAGAATATTGAAAGTGCACAAAAGTTATAGAACCAGAGCGGAACTTAAATGCGTTTTAAGCGAAAAAAGACAGAAATACAACGAGCTAATGTCAAAGTTTGGGTTATTTTAATAATTTACTAGGATTAGCGGTCGGGTTAGTTTAGAAACTAAAAAAAACAAACTTTTGATTTGCATTTTTATTGCACAAGCAGTTTGGAAACGTCATGTACCTTTTTTACATTTTTTTATGTATATTATTATTACTTTTTACACATTATACATTAATCATAACAAAATATAAATATTTTTTTTGCAACATAAAATCTCGCCCCATGGGCTCGATGCTTGCGACGCCTGAGAGCAAGTTTTTGACAACTCGCCCTAAGATGATTTTCCGGCATGCACTTCCATATCTGTAATAAAAACCGCTTTTGTCCATCCCTATGTTTTTATGACGCATATATTTATTAAAAATGGGCGGTATGTAGAAATTTTGATTTAAAATTTGCATAAAAAATCTTTTGAAATGCATTATATAAGAATAAAATAATTTTTAGAAAGAAACTGAAGTTAATTTACATATTATTGTAACAAGTGGAACCTTAAGTAATGGAGATAAAAGTATCGTTTTACGTTTGCAACACATCCAAAATCACAACTCTGACACCTATAAAATAAATTTGCATACCAATAAATGACTTGGTTTAAGATTCAGATCTTAATAGAGTAATTGATAGCCTTTTATGGTCAAAACACAAAAGCCGTTTTTTATAATTCAATTTTTATTTTTTTTCGATTTAGAACGTTATTCAATATGTTTCTTTGAAAAGCCGATCAGAATTCTGCTATAAAATATCTACATGATAAAATAGAGACAAAAACATAGTTGTTATATCCAATGTAGTTAAATCAACAATCAAAAAGTTATTTTAAGACATTGATAAAAAGGAGATAAAAAATCGGTTTAATTGGCTGTTGAATAAATTGTTGGTTACAAAACTACAACTTCAGAATAAAAACAAAAATGACTGCCTAGAACCTTAAATTTAACATATAATGTGCTTTTTTATGGATTTTCCAAGATATCAGCTTTTTTTTGCTACTATGGAAACATTTCAAAACATTTAACGCTTTTAAATAAAAATACCTAAATTTAGATTATTGTAGCGCGCCATTTCCTTAAAAGAAAGATAAAAGATAACGAATCGCGTATGCGGTAGCCGCCGACTAAGCGTACAAACACAATAGCTATAATTTGCGCAATGTACTCAAGAAGTAAATAAATTCAATCTGCAAATTATATTTATCTTACCTGGTGCTATATAAACTATATGTTACTAGCAATATTATAGCCCATATAAAATTTGTTAATATTAGTTTAATGTACAGTAATATTTTTACCTAAAAGATATCATATTGGGATTTTGTAAAAATATATTTAATT
>JAQFYM010006652.1:0-11413 GCA_034694785.1 Agrenia bidenticulata
AAAGAAACCAAAGAACATATAGGTATACACACCAAAAAAAATTAGTTGTCAACAATTTAGGCTTAAATAATGTGCAGATAAACTATAAACTTGGTAAAATTATGTACATTTTAAGACAATTTTTGTTTTTTCAAACAAAATTCCATACGATTAATTTCCTATTTTGTCTATACAAAAAAAAATAAAATAAAAAAAAACGTGATTGACGACCAAGCTTACTATATAATCGTCAAACGTACTTACAGTAAAATTTAAAAAAAAGTTGGACGCAATTTCTACTATAAAAACTAAAAAAAGGCAATAATTTGTAGTTCAATAGTGACCTAGTGTACTTTAGACAAAAAAATCAACAAGGTCAAGAAAACTTGCAACATACAGATGATTAAGCATATATTTTGCAAATTTATTTCATAAGATAGAGCGTTTTTTATAAGCACAATTAAACCTGTCATGAAAAAGATTGTCTTTTTATTTAAGCGCAAAAACGCAGTTAATTAAAAGCAAAAAACGTATAATTTATCTGTTTGTTGTTTTAAAATTGCAAAGATGTACAACATGGAATAAATAATTGTAGTGAGCAATTTTGCACGAATCACAGTAACCAATTCGCTTGTACTAAATCTGCAATCAAAACATACCTTATTGTTTTACAACAGGACCTATAGAATAAAAACTCAATCATGCAGTTTCATATAAAAAACATTGAATATTTATTTTTTGTTTAATTTTTATGTTTGTCGTAATTTCAGATGATGTAAAAATAAAGAAAAAAATAGATGTTTACAGGAAACTATGAAAACTTTGTTAAATTTCCATATTTTACAGTGAGTATAATAAATATACATTTTTTAACTATACAAGTTAAAAAAAGGTTTTCTTAAAAATCTTTCATATTGATAATATAGATTTGCGAAATTTGCTTTTATAAATACATAAAAAACAAACCCAAATAAATTTAGATGCTTTTGATTCAAATTTTTTTTCTGATAGAAAAATATTATTTTTGTCTTGCTTAAACTAGTTCGTAAATTCTTTTTTATAAACAACAAGTCTTAATTATATAAGTTTTTGGGGCCCCCTAAGCCGAGGGCCCTGGTGCCCATGCCCCCTGGGCACCCCCTTAAATCCGCCCCCGATTAAAAGTGTTCATTCGAGCGGTTTTTTATACAAATTGCCATTGTATCAAATCTATAAGTTTTCTATATGCAGAACTTTTGATAAAATAATGTATTGTGCAAAAATGGCCATACATTTTCAGCCATCATGGATAGAAAACTGTTTTCATATTTTTCTATATTTTTTGTCATATTTTGGCATATTTTATTAGTATTTTCCATTTTTTTACCATTTTTTATCATTTTTTTTTATTCCCTTTTTGATAAATATATCCATTTCCAGGGATAACGAAAATGTAATTATAAAATGGGGGAAAAATAAATACAGGCTTTCCCTATAATTGAATTAATTGTCATTAATATCTAATATTTTTTTTTGTGATGCTGCTTTTTACAATTTGAACAAATAAAGTATGTCTCAACGGTTAATTTTTTGTAGCATAAAAAATTTTTCGCGTTTTTTGTTGATGCCATCATGATGCTATTGTAGCCTCGTATAGCATTTTTTCTAACTTAACACTCGTATCATATATTTATGTCACCGGTATATGTCTATAGTCGGCTACGCGTGAACTTGTCTACATGCCCTGACTTTATAGTAGGGCTGAACTTGTCAAAAATGAAAAATCAGGGAAGTTTTTGCAAAAGTATAATAAAAAATTGAGAAATCGAAAAAAAACCAAAAAATTTGTATATTATCAATTAAAACAACGTTATTATTCTTTCTAAAATGACCCTAACCCTAACCTCAACCCTAACCCTGTCCTTATCTAAAGCCAAGCCCTAATCACTTTCAAAGTATTATAAAAAGACTGTTTTACTTATAATGTGTATATAGAACATTTGCAATTTTTAATTTTTGTTTTTATTAGTTTTCAGTATCTTTTATGACAAGTTTAGCATGCTTAACCCTCTTTTTGTCCCTGTAGACAAGTTCAAGCGCACTTCTATAGTCAGCAATATCATTTATCTGTAAAATTTTCTGCCCATTTTCTCATGTGACAAAGTTTTTATTCGTGCTTAAACTCTCATTATAAAAAAAAACATGGAACGCGTGGAACTCGTAATTTTTATATGCTTTCAAACAGCTAGAAATAAGGTAAAAATAAGGTAAAATTTTTCCCCCATAATGGCAATTAAAATATGGCTATTATTGAAAATTCCATTAATATTTCGGTATCTCTGTCTATTTCTGAAAAGATACATTTTATTTTACCATGAAGTACCGATTATAAACAAATATGCAGATTAAAGTGTAAAATAATGTAAAAATAGTTGTATTTATCACCTAGAGCGATCGAAATGGCGAAAAACTATACAGTACTATATTTTTATTATATACAAGTATCGAATCTCAATCAAAATGGTAAATAAACATATCTATTTTTATATAAGGTCATGTGTAATAATTTATTTATTTCATATTGTATTACAAAAGATAAAAACTATAAATTAAAAAAGGTTAAACTATGTAAAAGTTCTTAAAATTTCAAGAAATTTTAATATATAAAAATATCATGTTTTAAGATAAAAATTTACGATGCAAAAACAACCTTATTATGGCAATACCATTATGGACATAACGTAAGGCGCCCTGAAACCTGACTTCCATCTTATTGCCATATCATATTATGAAGCCCTGCCTCTATGTTTTGAGAATACCTTTATTTCCCTAATGATCATTATAGGGAAAATAGTATTTTTATTTCCCTATAGGGCCCCTGCCCCATTCGGTGACACTAAAATTCTTATTTCGGTATATATTCCCCTATATTAAAACCCTACCCCGATAACATTGGGTTTGTAATAAATCTACAATATATATTTTGATTGATTAATGTTCCAGAGTTTACCCATAAAGATTTTGTTTTTTATTTATTTAATCCCCTTCGTAATTTAATTAATACGTTTAAAATGAGTAGAAATATTAAATCAAACATTTATATATTAAGTCAATTATGTATACTAGTCAGTTTTTTATGTGTATCTACAACTCAAATGAATGATATTACAATTAACAATGATGAAGTATCTGTGAATGCGATTTCGCAATTTCAGCCGCAATCTAAAAATCAAAAATATTCGTTGAATCCTCAATGCCATCCCAAAAGCGTACCACGGAAAATTAATTTTATAAATCGATCACAAAGTAAAGATGAAATTGTAAATAAGCGCTACGAAACATCTAGTGCATTTTTAGCCGCGCCAAAATCACTAAAATTTATATATGCTTTTAACGCAGGGAAATTTGTTCGAGATTTCAGTGAATCTTTTAATACATTGCTAATCAGTAAAGAATCTGACAAGAAGTCACATATAAAATTTCGCCATAATCAACGCTCGAGGAGATCTGCAAGTATATCATACTTTGAAAATATACGTATAATAACAGGAAATGCTATACCAGATTGGATTTTGACACCCAAAATGGAAATATTTTTAAGTACATTTACAGTGGAGCTTTTTGCAAAAGATACGTTCAAACTTAGTATGGTTCGTGAATTTATATTTGATTTGCATATCGTGGATTTGGAAGATTTGCAATTTTACAGAGAATATAGAATCAACACTCTTTCACTTTCGTCAAACATATTTGACGAGATAATTCTGGCAAATACAGCAATGAGGATTAAAATCATAAACGAACTAAAGAGAAATGAACTAAAAGGCATATTTAATCATACTAAAGATTTAGCAATATTTGAGGCCAGAAAATTAAAAAATACTAAACAGTCGTTTGGGATAATTTTACCGGAGATTTTAGTATTCGCATCATTTGTTATTCAGAAATTAAATGCTTTAGAAATATCGGAAATTTCATTTGAGGTAGTATTACTTAATCTTGATCTGCTTGCATATTTGATTTTATTAAAAAGATTAAGTCAGCTAGATTGGAAATCGCACTTAAGACTGAATTTCTACTTAACACAAAGACCGATAAAAAATATTGATTGTATATATGAATTGCGCTTTGTTCAACTAGTTTTAAGAATTATTGTTCAAAATATTATACGATTATTACACGAGATTCCAACCGCTAAATTCTATTATATAAGTTCAGTCTGGCTGTGCAAATCATCAATATCATATGAAAACAGTGAAGAAGAAGGCGGGGTAATAAGTTTTACCAAATACATGATGATACATTACCTACCGAAATTAATTTTTTTGTTAGAAAATAAAGTTCAATTATTGATTTTATTTAACTGTTTTAAATCTATAGATAATTTTGACTTTGATAATATAGATACAGAGAAAATCATGAATATTTTAGAAGATCCTAGATATTTTGCGAATTTGAGTTGTATGTTTAGTTTTTCACATTATTTTTTTAAGTATATACTAGTTTTCACTGATGATTCCGGGCTTTCTAGGTTTGAAAGAGATATTTTTGTTTCAGATACATCATCAGGTAATCATTTGAAGGAATCACGGGAAATACTCATGCTTTAACTCGAAAAAGATTATCAATAATGAGTGTTAATTACAATAGGTGTCTTGCTGTGAGGAAACGAATATTATTACAAAATCTTTTTGATCATATCAAAAGATTCTATAATTTGGAGGTCAGCTATTTATCTACCATGATCAATTCCATTCGGTAAAAGTTGTAGGAAAATTATTAAAGTGTATTTTATTTAAAATTTTAATTTTAAATCATTAAAATCCACTTTTTTTTGTTTTGTAGTCTTCATGCTTTTTTTTGTAAAAAATTGTAAGAGTAGAAAAAAATAATATTCCTAATTGCAAAAAAAAGCAATCGGAAGCATTATTATTATTATGACTAAAAAATATTCACATTTTAACCTGTGCTCTACACTTTTTTGGCAACAACATTTTAACGCGATTTTTTAAAAGGTGTTTTTTATCGCATTTCTTGACGATAATGTTTCTTTATAATATAGTACCGAAGTATCAGAAATAATAAATGAAATTCGATACCAAGTACAGAAGACTTTGATAGTCTTATTTGCATAAAAATGCTCTCGGGTATTTAATTTACCATTTTTTGACATTCCCAGGACATATCTATACTACTTTTAATAGTTTTTTTTTTTATTTTTATTTTATACGTCATATTTAATTAAAGTGCACAGTTGATTGTTATCACATGGGTATTTTCACTATTAGAATGAGCTATTATAGTAACATACGGGTAATTTTTTTAGCGTCTCGATGAGCCAAAAGCTAAAAAAAACCGTTGCTATATAAAATAAGGAATTTTTTTAAAATATTTCTCTATATAATTTGCGCTTTTAAGCAATCTAATAAAACATAGCAAGAAATTATTCTTACAATATAATTTTATGCCGTCTAAAACTACAAAACTCTTGCTAAGCTTATAAATAATAATAATAAGTAGTAATCATGTGTCAAAAAACATAAAAGGAATCTTTTCCATTTGTATAGAGATAAGATGTCTTGCAAGAACTTAATATGTAGCATAATTTTGCTACAAACCATAAGTATTTTTTAATATATAATTATAATAGTGTAGTAAACTTATTTTAATATTTTAAGATTTTAATATCATTCGGTGTCTTACTTTATTTTTTGAGCATTTGTATGTAAAATGGGACCCGAGCGAGTCAGGTTTTCTTTTTAGTTACACTTAGATAACGCATGTCCAGAATTACCCCAATATGCTTTATGTGTATTTTTTTTTGAATATTCACGACACTATAGAAAGTTCTTGACATATCTAAAAAGTGAAAAAAAATGCCTAAGGAAATCTTTTTTTTGTTTAATTTTTATTTAAAATAAATTTTTATAGTATTAAGATAACATAATTTTAATTGTGAATTATTTATCTAGTGCTTCCGAAATACTTATGGCCATATCCATATATGGTTATATAATATATGCCATATATGGGGGAAATGACTCTCCAAATTTTTTGTACATATTTTAATAACAATAGTAACAGCAATTATTTATTGCATCGTGCATATTAAGTTATAAAAACATGGGCTTCATTTTAAATCAAAACCATTGCAGTAATAAATCGCCACTTTTTATTTATAATTGCAATTATCTTGAACTTTGCAAAAAGACATGTAATACGTTATTGTAAAACCCATATATTTTTAGAATAAAGAACATTAATGTTATATCATAATTAAAACAGGATAATATTTTTGCTTTCATATGAAAATTTAGTTTCTAAGATAAAATAAGCGGAATTTAAAACTAAATGCAAAATTATCGAAAAAATATTTTTTTTTGTGATATTTCCATGCAATAGTTTTGGTAGCAAGTAATTATAAAATAGAGTTGAGAAAACATGCGCTAGTAATTTATATAATATAAATATAAATATTGATATTTTAAGTCTTAGGAATGCATCATTCACGTTGTGTTTGCATTTTATGCTATTTGGTATATAAAATAAGTTATATTTGTTTGTATCTTATGTAAATCCAACTGGGAATAAATTATATAAGTATATTTATATATCCAATAACTGAACTTTAAAAAATACTGCTTTTGTAAAAACAATCTTTACGTGTTAATTTCAACCATGATTCAATATTTTTTCTTAATAAAAAAATGGCATTACATTTTTTTTTTAAAAAAAAAATCTCTTTTATAAAAAATTTATAGAATGTAATGCGTACTTTTTTTTTGTATTTTTTTTTAAATTTAGAAATGGCATATCAACTAATTTATTTTAACGTAATTTTAAGTGCAATCTTAAAACCTAATCATGTTTTTAACTACGTTTTATGAAAAAACACCGACAAAATGGAGTTTCGAAGTCAAGCTATTGTTTTTTTTTTGTTTCCATATACGGGTATTATGGGTGAAATGTTGGTTCCCCCATAATATGGCCATACCATATTCGCTAGCCCTGCACACAACTTATGTACATTTTTGGCAGTAATTTTTACATGCATCTACAGAATTTTTAAATTTTAGGCTGTGATTGAAATCGTCAATCACACGTTTAAAAAGGGTATGCTATACTCGCCAAGAGTTTATTTTCAGCGCCGTTAGTATAAAACTACAAAAAACAAATATTGACGGCGTTCACAATTGCATTACAGTATAAGTTTCCAAATAATGCTCGTTATGGAAATATAAATTTTATTTCCTTTGTTTTTTTATTTTTAACTATATTCTATCCATAACCTACCCTTAGGCGCTTACAGAGAAGGGGTAGGGCCTTCAATTTGACGAGGACAAGTTCCCCGGGGTTAAAAAACAGCGAATATTACTTCCCCGGGTATAAACCCGGCGTCATTTAATTTTTTATTACAAATTTTAGACATCAAATATGTTGTAAATACATAACATTTTATATTTAATATTAAACAATCTTTTTAGTATAATCATTTTAGGCATACCCGTAGGTGTGTCAAAAACAGCGATGATTTCCGTGGAGAAATTAAATTGTATAAACTGTGAAAAACTGTACTTAGTTGTATAAAATTACGATTATTTTATAGGAAGTTATTGGTAAAGACACATTATCTAAAAAACAAAGTTTAATAGATGCATTATTGTATTTTTTACCTATCAACTTAACACTTTGCACTTTTGTAATCTAAATGTTAACAATGTGACTTGTACCTTTGTTTTTTATTACAGGTATTTAATATACACCATTAGGCTATAAAAGTTTTCATAATATTGAAACATATCATAAGTTATTGTCGTCTGTTATATCAGGCAGAAATTTTGTTATAACGCCCATTGGTGCATTTCAAATTTTTTTACAGGGGGGAGGGGGTCACTTAAAATTTTTTTAGAGTATATGCACAAAGATCATTTATTTACCGGATATACACTAAGGCAAATAAAAAACTGATTAATCTTTTTTTTTATATAAGCAAGTTGACATTCTATTTTTTCGGAGTTTAAAATGTACAATGAAGACAAATTAAAGATTTTATTGCATGTTTAAATCTACTAGTATATTTTAAATAATTAAAAATTTTATTTGTAGCAATATCGTACCCCGAAATATCATCGAGCTTTTTTTAAGACATGGGTTCCTATTAAAAATTTATTAAGATTTTTTAGTTTCTTGTGATCGTTATTATATTGACAAATCCACAAAATATTATTAAAAAAGTAATTTCATTTTTTGTGTGTAAATATACACACAAACTTATTATTTATAGACAGAGTATAATATTAATTTAAAGCGAAAAGAACCGGCATATTTTCAACACTTTTAATCAAAGGTCTATGTAAAAAGATACCTTTTTTGCGTATCGCTGTTTGATAATTTTTCATTTTTACTTGTTTCTTTTTCCTTTTAACAGATGTGGTATTATTTTTTTTTATCTGAATTTTTTATCAAAAGTAAAACTCTTGACGTAAAAAAAATATATTTTTAATTACAGTAAATTTGTATATGTATTTTTTTCTATTTTTCGGAGTACTCGAAAATCTTTTTAGGAGCCCAGACTTAACCATAAAAGTATTTTTATCATCGAAAAATGTTAATATTGCGTGTTGCTGACTATAAAAACGATGAAACGTGCTTTTTTCAACTAGTTATGAGAAAAAATATAACGTTCAACATGTAAACAAAATAGAGTCGAGCCGGGATCTGTATATGCAAAATATATGTTTTAAGTAATAAAAGTGTATATTTTCATTTTTGAAATATTGTCTGTTTTTTTTCTTTGTATAATTAACTTTTATTTTAATCACTTTTCATTTTTTGAATGCTAGAGATGACTTCTTTATGCTTGTTATAATTCAGTATATACTGTTAGTATAAAATGAAAAGACCTATATATACCCATTTTATATTGATATAGATTTATTACCTTAAATTAAAAAACAAACTTGTTAATTTGTCTAAAATTGACTGTGGAATATAGAAACTAAAAATGGGAATTAATAAAAGCAAAATGAATCAACAATAAATCTTCTAGATAAATGCACATCCTTGAATTTTTTTTATAAACATGGCGTATTAGTAAACTAATTTGCATTTTAAATACAAAACAAGAAGTCTCTATTTTTTTTACGCCTAATAATAAAAATAAAGTTTTAAAGAAAACTAAAATATTTTAACCAACTCTTATTCTTTTTTAAAAAGTAAATTCACGCGGATATAAGGTAAAATCCCTTAAAATGTGAGTTTCTATAAATGAGAAATTTACCTAATATGGTAAAATGGTCGAGAAGAAGCGCCCTCATTTTTACACAAAACACAGCAGAAATTGGAAAAGCAATAGTGCATGGTAGCACGCATATTTATTTGCAAATTATTTATCAACTTTTTTTATTTTTTCTTATGTAGGTTTCTATATCCCTCAAAATGTAACCGTTACCATATTTAGAATTCTATTATATACGCCTTTCTTAAGTACACGTCAAAATTAGTTACCCTTTGCATTTTTAATATTAAAAAATTTTACTCGAGCAACAGCATATAAAATTACTATATGTAGAAATACAAACAGGTGTTGCTGAAGGCAGCAAAGAAGAGTTTTCGTTCTTGAGACGTTTAATCCCAAAAAAAACTCTTTTTATGCGAACTTTTGGAAAAAAGAACATGTGTTAAAAAAACTGAACTGGTTTCAAATACTATCTGTTTCATATAAATACTTTTGTAATCTATATTTTCGTCTTAATATACAAAGGTATTGTAAAAAACATAAGACGTACTAAAACTCAGGCTTTTGATATTTATATATCAGGAAAAGTAGAAAAACCTAAAAAACGTAATTATACTAACTTTAATTGTTTACCGTTTATTGCAAAACCTTTTGCAATATAAACACTATTCGCAACTATTAAACGATTTATAAAAGTTATTTTTTGTTCTGTTTTTACCAACTTGCAATTGCTCGTTTCACTGTGCCTATTTACTTATAAAAAAATGCTAAAAACTATACTGATTACGCTAAAAAGTATTACAGAAGCCACAAATCTGTTTTTTGACTTTGTATTGCATAGAAACCCTTTACAAAGTCTCTATCAAGTTTTTTAGATTTTTTTATAAAAATAAAAAAAACAAACAAAGCTAAATTATGCCCATTTTCATCTCAGGCTTCTTGTTTACTGTTGAATTTTTTCCACAAAAAAAAAATTAGCTTTTTTTGTTATTAAATTGTAATTCGATACATATATAAGTTTTTTTGCGACAAAGTTAAGTTAAAATTTTACATCCTAAAAATTTTTCAAGGGGTCCGACCCCCTTGACCCCCCCTGAATAGCACCACTGCTAACTCCATAGGTTATATGTACCCGTCGCATTGTTTTTTGCACGTAACATATCATTTTTAATACTTGTATAAAAAATATTGATTTATATTTATTGAAAGTCAGAAACCCATTTAAAAGAAAACGTTTAATAAATCTTCTTAACAAGAAAGAATAATCATGCTTATCTTTACTTCCAGTAGTGTTAAGTAATGAGTATATAAATGTCTTTTTTTTTTGTTTTTAATATTTTCCATAATAGAAATATCTCGAAGGTGTATATTATTAAAAATACGTAAGTACTATGTGCAAAGTAGTCAAATATTCACAACTGTTCATAGTTTACGATTTAATACATTTAACTTGCTTTTTTAAATTTGATTAGATGTTTTTACTTTTACCGGTGGTATTTAATATACAAAAAGTTTTATAATATGTACTGTATATGATTACAGATACGATTTATTAAATTTATACTAGTTCTTTAAAACCAAAAAAATGCTACAGCTGCGTTCAGGGCCAGCGAGAATGGTCTCAGAGCCTAGGAAACAATTGACATTGGCAAACGGTACTTTTTATTTGAAAAATACATTTCTTTTATAGGAAGTTATCGGTTATCAAAACTTTATAATACCATTCTATCTTTATAGATATGATCTTGTAATATTCAAGGGTGATACCCGGAAAAATTTCAACCTGGGTTTTTAAGTCGATTTACCCGATCCGGGCCAATCCGTGACCCGGAGTTCAATACCCGGGTCAGTAACAAAAATACGCACTGCCATAAAATAAATGACACGCAAAAACAATAAAATAAGAAAATAAGAAAAAATGCAACTGCAGTTGTGTCTGCGCATACTACATGACAATAAAAAAAATAAAAAGCCAAAAAACTTTATTAGGTTTATTTATTATGTAAAATTTACGTTTATGTGTTTAATGTAGTTTTAAATTTAGTGTGTGCAGGTCAACCAACCAAGTACTGACAGACCGGTCAAGAAACAGTTACAGTTTTTGCATTTTTGCATGTTAACCGCTAATTCCAGATTCCGAATAAAGATGAAAAATATAAAAACACACCAGTTATTATTTTTTGATTATTCCATTAAATTTGAATTTATTAAGTTTGA
>JAQFYM010006653.1:0-11412 GCA_034694785.1 Agrenia bidenticulata
AAGTTTTACTCTAAAACTGCCTATTAAATCAATAAATAAATGTAATCATTTTAAAATTGCCTTTTTTCGTGTTTTATTGACGCCATCATATTGCCTTTTTTAGGTTTTTTTCAGTACTTATATACTCGTGAGTATTTTTTTTACCCTATAAGGCTTGAGGGGGAATTTTTCTGGAGTATTTTACTAGAGATTTTTTAGAAATTATCATTTTGGGAAACAGAAAAAATTCTCTCGAGGATTTTGCAGTAGTGTATTTTTTTAGCCCTAATCTTAAGGGGTAAAATACTCTGAAGAATTTTTTGGAACACACCTTAATAAGCTGTTTTTGAGATATTAGAAAAGAATACATATATAAAAAAAGACTAACCGATTACATAAAAAAAGAAAACTATCTAAACGTTACTAAACATATAAAAAACTAACTGGTATGTGGCCTGTTGTACACTAAGTTCTATATACGAAATTTGGGGTTTTAATATTAAACGATTTCATACAATCGTTGTTAATGCAAACGATGGCTTGACCATATACCGTAAATACTTCATAAGAATACATTGATTTTTTTATGTTACCTATGGAAATGCAAAAAAAAATATCTCGAAATTAAATTCCCCTTATTAGGCCGTATAGTTGGTATCAAAAAACAATTACCTAAAAGAAAAAGAAAAATAACTTTTTATGCCATTTTTATATCTATGTAAAATTACGAGTGTGTTATACAGTCTGCATGTCAATAATCAACTTGTCATTTGCCTAAGTTCAGACCAAGAATGTGTGAATCAAATATAAAATATATCAAAACGATATGGTCATATATGAAAACAACCTTTTTAATTTATTTAACCCCGTTTTTTTACCCTTTACGATAAACAATACTAGGAATTCTTCTTTTCTTTTGGCCTCAATGAATCTCACAAAAGTCTTAGGCCTTTTTTTTTGCGCGTAAAAAATGTTTTTTATAGTGCTGTTTTACATGGAATCGCTATTTCGGTTGCTTACGACAAGTGTTTATTCATTAAAAGTTATATACATTTTGTATACGTATACAACAAAAAAAGCAAACTTGTGTGATCAACAATAAAAACACAAATAATTCGCAAAAGCACTTTTGTTAAACGGTTTTGGGCAAAAAAATACGCTTTTACAAATAAGGACCGAATGATTTTACCCTGACCTTATTGTTGAGTTTGTCACGGTAATGAGCTTTAACCCATTTTCTAGTCTAAGAACATTTACGTGTTGATATTAAGAAAACAAACGTTAATTTAGCAAATATATCAATATAGGAATAGTTGAGAATTTGTTTTTCTAAAAAATTCTTTAATTTTCTCTTTTAAATTGACATTGTCTATAGGATTCGCAATTTCTAAGCCATGTGATTTGTTTATTATTTATTTTATACAGGGATTCTATTTTTCTTGGTTTTACCTTAAATATATTTCTCTGAATTGTCCTTTTGCTATAAAGTAAAGGTGAACGACTGGCAGATTACGACTAAAAAATAGAGAAATAAAAATTGAGTTATTAAAATTTAACCAGCTTTTATTGTTTTTTTTTATTTAAAATATGAATCGTCTTGTCACTTTTTGGTTTTTATCACTATTTGATGATTACTATCTTGATGGACTGCCATCTTGAAGTGTTTAAATGTATATAAAAAGATATAAACTATAATAAAAATATGATTTGTACGGCTGATCTAACACGGTGGCTTTTTATACAATGATTTTATTTTATGTTGTATCTTAAAACTACAAAAACTACATATAAAGAGTTTTTTATGTTTGGGATTATATCTTGGCTATTTAAATAATTTTATGCACACAAAGTGTCAAAAATCGAAATAAAGTAATTTATTTACAGAAATTTTGTAAGACATATACTTGTAAATAGTTTGAACCGCATGTTAAGCTATTATGCACAGCCTTAAAGTATACATATGCTTACCAATTTTACTATGACTTTCAAATAGATATTATACATAAAGTATAGGATGGTATACTTACGCATTTCGATTAATTATAACTTGCGTTAATAACACATAGTGAATTTTATCTAAATGGTTAACTTTTCAAACGTATGTAGCAGAGATATGAAGTATTGTATTGTTTATTGTATTGTTAAAAAATACATTTAAGCAAATATATTGTATTGGAAACAAGTGAACAATTGTAGGGCAAGGTTTAAAAAGGGCTGCAGCCCTTTACCTTCGAAAAAATATGCGCCCTGAGTATGAAAGAAGGAAGGGGATCAAATTTTGTAGGCGGGTTATGACAAACTAACGAAAAGGGTACAGCAATCTATTAAAATTTTAGAATATGTTTTTTGAGTATTAGAAAACACTTTAAATGATATTAAGCTAAAAAAAGTAAAAGACAATTTTATTAAGTTTTAGATACGCATCCGAATGTCGATACTAAATAAAAATGCGAACTATACAATATTTACAACTATATATCCAAAAACTTTTTTTAAAATATGTTTTTTAAGTTGCAAATGACATTCTAAAAGTACGCTTTACATTCTAATAAGTAGATTTTTTGCATCAATATTTTGTGTCTTGTTAACGTTTAATTATTCTAATGTTGTATTGTGAAATTGTTCATGGTTTTTTTGATGCTTTTGTTTACGGCTTCTATACAAACATCCAAATTTTTATTTTTATTAGTGGGTAAATATTTTATTTATTTTAAAATCTTATATTTTTGCATTTTGATGAAAGCTAGTGTATGAAAAATGCGTTCTTATTATTCCTTTTATCTAAAACACTGTACATTTTTTTTGCTTTTACGCAAAATGAAAAAAAAATAAATATATTTTATTGAACAATAACAATATATTTATTTATTAAATATATTTTTTCATACCTCTGGTATGTAGTACTTGTTTATTTTAACGTTTGTGCGTACATTTCCTGTAAATGTTTTTGTGCAAAAAATATATTAAAATAAAATGACTAACCGGTTACATATAAAAAAACATTTTAACCGTTACTAAACGTATAAAAAACTTACCGGTGCACAACTTGGAGTACACGTTTAATAACACGACATACAAATGTAAACACACCTTTTCTTCTATGAATAATATACAAGGAATGCAAAGAGAGAGGCTTAAGTATATTAAATATAAGGTAAGAAAACCGCTGTTTGAAGATATAACAGCTATTAAAGGCATAAACAAAAAGAAATTTTTAGCTGCTTGGCTTGATAAAAAATTAGTTTATCAATGTTTTTAATCTAATTCATAAAATATTCTATTCGTTTAAAAATCCTTTTATTTACAATTAATCAACCCATTAATGTCAATTTTATCAAGAATGTCTTAATTAAATAGTCTTTTTTGCGCAAGTTCGTTCCAAATAGTTTAATGTTTGATTAATGTCCTTTTTTAAAACGCCCCTGCTTTAACTTCGTATATACTATTATTTAGAAAGTGAAGTGCACATTTTAAAGAAATCAAAGGTTTTTTTAAATTAATTTGTTCGTTATCTATGCAAAATAAATTATGAAGATCCTTTGCAACATCTGTCATTAATAGTTTAATGTTTATAATTCTTCCAGGTGATTTTTTTTTACATGGAATACTCGGAATACTATATTTTCACAATTATTTTTTTTCATATTTTTAAAATGAAAAGTTTGCTTTTCTACGTTTTACTGTCATTTAAACTTGATTTTTTTTCTTGGGATCATCATGTTGTACAAACAATAAATATAAATAAAAGCCTTTTTTTGTCTTGATTTTAATATACATTATTTGTTTGTATCATTTAAAATTAATCTTAGTTTGAGGGTGTTTTTATTTTGTGTATTTAGACCCCCAGCGAGAAATGTTAAATAAATAGTGTAAAAATGATTATACAATTATTTTAAAAACATATAATTTGACTAAAAGAATTACCATATAAAAGATTGTAGTATTCTAGTAAAAATTAAATCTTTATAAAAATTAGTAAAAACGTAATTTGCGTTCTTATACTGAATTATATCCTATATTTGCCTTTTTAAAAGATGGCCTGTAGGTTTTTCTAATGTGATATATGAATTTGCGAATCTACCAAAAAGATATTTTGGCTTTTTTAAAAACTGATATTTTGACCTAAACAAAACTTATTGTGGCCTCTTTAATTTTCAAAGTTGATATAAATGATTTTTTTGTTTAACATTGTGGGTATACACATTCTATGGTTTTTGTGCAGTTTAACCAGTTTATTACGGGGCGTTTATTTTTGCCGTATTAAACTTATTTTATTTCTTGGAGAGGCTGTGATACGATAAAAACATATTTTGAGATTTTTTTCGTAAAAATTTTCTGACCATTGCAAGGGTAAAAATACGCAAAAGGAGCGTACCCCGTCGTGAACTGGGTAATAAGAACGTAAAATGGAAATAAGCTGTCACATATTATAATATAAAAATGAAATTTAAGCGTATTGTATGCCTTAACATCCTAAAAAAACCTTTAACTTGGATAAATTACTAAACAAACTAATATTAATTAAAATGTCTAAGGGGTGCAGCTTTATATTTTAATTAAATTTCTTTAACATTAAGCGACATTAATAGTAAAAACAAGACATAAAAAATTTATTTTCTAAAATAGGTTTTATCAATATAAAACACAAAGCATATATTTTACCAAAAAAAAAGAGTTTATGGTAATATACAAAGTCCAGTAAAAATGTAAGAAAAAAAAATAAAAGGAAGCATGGAAGCGTTACATCGTATCATGGTTCGAATCAATGCTTTCCAGTGTAAAAATTTCCGAAAATGGGGGTTTACTTCGGATTTGAGCTCTAGTATTTTTGATTAAGTTTGTGCAAAATTTATATGTTTTGTGTGGAATGGAAAAATAACTACAGGTATATATTCATCCAAGTTTTTTGTAAAATTAAGGTGTGACCCAATAAAATCTCTATTGAGATTTTCTCTGATAAGATACGCCTAAAAAAATCTCTATAGAGATTCTCACCGGAGAGATTTTTTTTCTGTCTCAAAAACAGAAAATCTCTATAGAGAATCCACGGCAAAATTCCCCATAAACGACCATATGGGTAGAAAATTTTTTCGTCAATAAAATACTAATAATAAAACATATAAGTGAAAAAAAATACAATGACATATTTTACAGATATAAAATGAAAAAAATAAAAAAAAAATATTTAGTGGGTGTCCCAAAAAAATCACTATAGAGATTTTCTCGGTTGAGAAATCTCTATGGAGAAAATCTCTGTAGATGTTTTTATGGGACACGCCTTTTTTTTGTTTCTTGTGAGAAACAAAATTCTTTTACATAATCTACTTACATATTTATTGTTCTCGGTCTTTTTTTAATCATTCAAACTAAAATGCGTAGGGAATTTAATAAATAGACCCTGAGAGTAATTCTATATTCTAATTATAGCATAATTTATGTGAATTTAAACTAAAATAATTATACACCGCGTTCTATTTTTTTAAAAAGTATTTATATTTCTAAATTTAATACATAATAATAATGATTCTTATTCTTACATTTCTAAGAAGCATTTTTATGGAATCGGATAAAAATGAAGGACTGTTCTACTTATTCCAAACAGAACCACATGTGCTAGAACTTAATACGCCTAATGAAGAAGTGAAGCTATCCAGGGTAGGAAGCAATCAGGTGGAAATCACACGTAAAGACCCATATACAGATCGCTGGAGTGCCCCTGTGAAAATAAATGAAGATGGCCATAAATTGCATGCCCAGGCTGCGGATGCTGGACATTGGGTGCATGGAGTTCATAAGAATGCCGCCTATGCCCCTACTCCACAGGAAATAATGGGGACAGCTGGACAGATGCATGGTACACCAACTAACTATTATGGGAATGATTCAAATGCACATGTATATCAGGCAAATCAAGCATACACAAAACCAAATCAGTATGAGGCCGGCCCCTTATATACGCACCATGTAGAACCAAGCTATCGGGCCAACCCAAATACAGCACCCGTATATAAAAACTATGTAGAACCAAGCTACCGGGCCAACCCAAGCGCAGCACCAATGACATTCTCCTCGAAAGATGTGGCTGTCATACCAGTCGGTTCTGTTGTAAGCAATGATCAAAATAAGAATTCGGATATTGCAGGAGTGGTTGCCGCTAAAGATGGAAAGGTCGATAGTAAGAATGGTAAGGCAGGCACAAAGGGTAAAAAGGGAAGCGAATCAGATTCCACTGCTAGCGGGGGAAAGAAGAAGTCTAGTTCGGATAAGGCAGCAAGTTCAGCAAAACCAAAGAAGAAGAATGCGGCGATTGGATATTATGGTATTGGCTGTTTGGTTCCTATAATGACACTTGTATTTTTATGATTTATAATTACTTAGCAGTTTTTAGGTGATATTAAAGGATGTAAAGCAATTTTTATTTTTATTTTCTGAAAAGATTTTATAAAAACAAAAATATTTTATAGATCTTATATGACCAACGTCTTTCTCCGTAGCAGGATCTCAGTTGCTATGCAAGATCAGTCGCTTGAAAATGGTATTTAGAAAATATGTAAATCTCATCCTTACTTCCGCCGACAATGGCCACATATCTTAAGACATATTTAATATGCCAAAATTTTTCCTTCATTTAAATCGACCCTTTTTATGTTACTTTATATTACACATATTTTTATTCAAAATTTAAAAAAAATTCACAAATTTACAAACATCAACATAAGCGGAAAATTAAAAATATAATTAATAGACTTATAAGCTAAATATTATTTTAAAATCAGGGGTTTCATAAAATTAATTTTAATTGCAATTATTGCAATCGATAAAATCAATTGGTTTGGTTTGCCATTTTTTAGTTCCAATGCATTGCAATATATGGCAATACGTTGCAATACATTGTTGTTTATATATTGTTGTTAAATGAAATAATATAACTGCAAATGTAAAAAAAAAACAACTAATTTTATTTTTAATTTTAGTTTTTTGTGTTATGCGTGTTTAAAAAAATCTTATGAATTCTTATTTTAAAAAAAATAAACGGTAAAAATTTTTCTTTTTTTTTGAATCAGTATTTAAGAAAGCTATGAAAACAACCTTTACTCTAATAAATAGTCTATATAGTAAAATACTTGTTTAGATACTTATCATATAAGATTAAGAATTTTATTGCAAACAAATGCTTTTTATGTATCTGTTGCTGCTTTTGCATTACTAGTATTGTGTATGAAGCAAAAAATTTCACGTAGATTTTTTTTACTAAAAACCATTTTTTTCTACAAATTTTAGAGTAGCAGTGTAGGAGACTAATACATGCGAAATAAACAAAAACAATATTGTATTTAAAACCTGTGTAAAAAAATGCAAATGGTTGTGGGTACAGGGTTTTAGCCTTTTTGCCATATTTAATACTACAAGTTTACGGCAGAAAGGGCAAGTATCTATGAATATACTTTTTTGTAATTTTACCAAATTTGTAACTTTTATCCTTCTTCTTTTTTGAAATGCTACGAATAAAACAAGTTTAATAAGAAAAAAATCGGCTTAACTTCCTTTCATCATTCTATATATACGAAAGTTTTTTTTATTTTTTGATGTAAATGTTTTTGTATTTTTTGAGCTAAATATTTTTTTTATAATATCGTGGAAAAATTTTAAGGGTATTTTTTCGTTTTACAATAAATTATTAAGCAATTAATTGCAATAATTGATTGCACAAAAACACCAATTGAAATATTTGATTTCTAATAATTGTTTGCTATTTAAAGAATGAATCCCATGTTTAAAATAGTAGTTGTTTTCGTATAAAAATGTCTTGATTATTTTTATTGGAATTTTCTACAAATATATAAGTATATTCTAGCATTTTAATATCCCATGGTATTAAAATGCCAAAATGCCAAAATAAACATATTTACTATTTAATATTTATATTTTTCGTATATTATATATTATAAATTTAAAATACTTGGCGAAAAAAAACACTTGGAAATAAACGTGGTCAAAATCACTTGCAAAATGATTGTTGAAATGTAAAAGGATTCCTGCATGATTCATATACTCATTTCTAAATATATAAAAAGGATTTATAATATTAAACCTGTATTTTTTATGAACCTTGTATCCTTTTAATATTGATATGGTATGGTATGGTTGTTTTCATGTGTATGATTAATGACGATTATTAGCCCTTCACGTCTCGCTCTATTACAATGAATACAATATTTTCTGGCTGGGAAGCAGAAAACCTATAATAGAAGTTAAAAAACATTGGCTTTCGAACAAAAACAACTTTAAGAATTAATTGGTTCGTAATAAAAGTGAAAAACATATAAAGACAGTATTTAATTTAATTGTAAACAAGTATGCTTCTAAAATTTTGATACAATAATAACAAAGCATTTACGCATTTCCAAATAATATTATAAAACTTTTTTGCAGGTTGTAATTGCGCCCTTATTTTGTGCTTTTCGTGTAGAAATAGGTTTTTTTTTCGTTTAAAAAAATTAAAAAATATAGTAAACATCAGTATGACCAGATAAATGCTGTCAATTGCCTTTTAAAAAAAAATAGTTTATAAAAAAAATAGTTTGCATCGAATTTCGTTTTTTTAAAAAATTAAATATATATAGAATCCATTTTTTTAACAAAAATTACACATAAATTGTATGCTTGATATAAGTAATATTATGTGAGAAAAAAAAGAGATTTTATGGTTTTAAAAAATCAAAGATTGCTAGGTTAAGCTATACGATATTGTCTTTCTAGTCATGTTTACAATATTCAATGTCAAATCAACCGCTTAACAGATGTTTTATACAATTTTACTGCAAATATAAGAAGCAAGATGTATAAACAATGGGGTGTTCATTTTTTTTGTATTTGTATTATAATATATTGTTAAAAACTACTACTTACTAATTTTATGCACTAGATTTTACTTGTTTATTATATTTTATTTTTATAAAATTTTATTCTACCTATACAACAGGTTCCAGACATAAATTTTTAGGGGTGTTTTTTTCGTTTCAAAAACTATCAGAAAAAGTATAATTTCTTTATAGGCATATAGTCCTGATATTCGATGGCTTGTTATGGGTGGTTTTTGTAATTATGGTCCTATGTTTTTTTAATAGATATAAATGTAAAATGAGAACAAATCTTACATGAAAAAAAAGGTTAATTTTTATTTATTGCCTTTATATGTAAATACTAAAAACGACGAGTTTATAAGCAATATAGTGCATAATTTCTGCCTTTAAATTTATTTTTATCAATTTAAATGCATATAGTTATATAGATCGCTTATTTATAAACTATAAAAATGTTTCAAGTCGATTTTTAGACATGTTTTGTTGAGAATATTGTGAATTTATTTTATAGTTTTGTGTATAAATACATCTTTTTTAAAAAATTCTAAAGGTTTCCTAGTATGTTACTACATTTAAAAAAAGGTAAATTTATATATTTTAATATCTACTATAACATTTTATATGCATCAAAAAATAAGTTTATGTGTCTAGTAAACATTACAGATATTTTTTATCATGTTTTTTGGTAAACTTTTTTTTATATGTTTGCAGTTATTCTTGACAATTTGTAAATTTGCAAGCATAAAGAATACTAATAATCAATAAACATGCAAATAAGTAAAATACTTTCATTTTTTAAAAAATTTTCTCTAATTCTAAGTTTAGAATTTGGTATTTGTATAAGCACCAATTTGCATAAAAAACATAAACTTTAAGACAACAAAAAAACTTTTTTTGTGATTTTTAATTTTCATCTTGAATTCTAAGGATAAATTTGTTACCATTTCAAGTAGTTTAATGAAAACTTATTTTTTTATTTTATTATTTTTAGATGCGAAAACAATGACAAGATATGGTTGAACCACGCCGCCTATTACGGATGTGCTTTTGTAGCCAGATTTTCTCGCTATAAAAGCATTGTTGCTAGACCTGACTACAGTGGCCCCCAAAAATATATTATTGTATAATATATTAACAATATATTGTTATAATATATTTTTGTAATGTTTTGAAATATTTAAAATATTGTTTTAGCACCAAATGGGGTACTTCCTAAATAAAAAAAAATACGTAGTCCTCTCTATGAATAGGCAGTTGAAAAAGGTATCAAAGCTTTATTATGCCAGAAAAGAAAACAGCTGCTCATAATATAAGGAATAGTTGATTTTATCTTCATGAAATGTTTTAAAAGTATTTTTAAGATGTCGTAGACAAAATCTAACAATTCCAATATACCTTGTAGCCATTTAGCGTTTTTTGAAAATGGAAAATGCAAAAGATCTAAAATTTGCTTACAAACGCGTTTTAATAATGATAAAAAGCGGTTATATCCGACAACAAGTAAAGTCAAAATTTGACTCAAAATAACAATATATTGTAAATATTATTAAATATATTATTGTCACAAAAAAAAACAAGTAATATAATACAAAATATATATTACCAGCAGCGGGCACCTAAAAACATAGAGCCCTATCTCATTATGGCAATCTTTGGCCTACCATTATGGGGGAAATTTTTACCATAATTGTGTCCCTATATAAAATGTATTTTTAGGTAGTTTGGCACTTTCTGAAAAAAAATCTAAACACTTTACTCCTTTTTATGTATATTGCTGTCAGATTCAACAAATTTTACGATTATGCGGATATCATAAATAAATATTTACATTTAAAAAAATTTTTTACCTACATTAAACATAATGCTTTTACAAGAGTCGAGGGCAAGGATGCTTGAATAGCAGTATTTTAAAAATAAAAGATTTTTAGTGTATTAAATTTGAAACTTGAAATATGTCAAAGAAAAGAACGTTTTTATAAGAGCATTCAGGAGCTTTTGACAGCTAGATTCACTCTAGAATTATGTTTTTGAAGATGTTTTATTGTAATTGTTTTTATTAAGCCTAAACATAAAAACATTTTCTTGTCTGTTATAAATTGAGTATTATATAGTTATATTACATTTATGACAACATTTGAAGTAATTTAATACGTTTTAAATCAGATTATCTGTGATATAGAAATATAAAACATAAAAACGCCCGTCGCCATATATAGATTATATAATTGATTTCCGAACATATTAATCACTCAAGTTAGCACATTTTTATATGAATGCTGTTATATGACACAAATTTACGGTTTCTATAAATTAAACACAAGAAAATCACAAAAAGTCACTTTTATGTATAATAGGCTGTTGTTCCGGTAGAGGATAAGTGTGACATAAATTTGTAGATTGATTGATCAATCTAATCTTGATTATTATTTACATCATTTTAATTCTAAAGCATTTACATTATTAATTTTAAAAGGGATAATTGCAAAAATACTACGATTTTACCGATAAGGGCAAAAATACCCATTTTTTTCTTTTTGATAGGGCAAAAATACCCATTTATAAATATTAA
>JAQFYM010006654.1:0-11412 GCA_034694785.1 Agrenia bidenticulata
TATGTTTCTCACCCATTTTTATTTTATATCTTTATTGTAAACATTTGTAATTTAAGAGTAGAATGTTTATATTTTTTTTTTAATTTTTAAAAATTTTTCTTTTATGTTTTACAACCAATGTTGATAACAAAAAAATTGTTCCCAAAACTTTTAAAGTTCACATAGCGTATTTATTCCCCCAAGCGCAATTACATCCCGCTTGGGTTTGTTCAAGCGTGTTTGGCCTAGTCGAAGCTTCGTTACCTACTCATGGCTCGGTTACATTAGTTCAAGCTCGATTGATCTAGTCCAAGCCCATTTGTAATATAAATTTTGTGCGCTTGGCGGATTTTACACGCCAAGCGAGCTTGAAATAGACCAAGCGCCCTTGGCAGATATTTTCGCATGGACGGTAACATATACACAATATTTTTTGCTTTGAACGCTTTAGTTCTAGGTTTATTAAAAACTAATGTTAAGTGCAATTAAAAAAAGTAAATTATTGTAATAAGATGGGTGCTACATTCTATTAAACATAATTATCCTCGGTTACTATATTTGACTTAGAGTTATGATATTCTACAAGTTTCGCTTTATATTTGCAATACTTTTAAAGGACCATATCAAAATGTAATCGTTTTCATAATCATACAGTGCATATGGTATATATTTGTGTTTTTGACTTCTGCTTTAATTCCAATTGTTCTTCGTACAGAGCCTTAAAAATTTTAGGTTTTGCACATTTTTTTTGTTATTGTATGCGTCTAAAGTAAAGCTACACAGCGAAAAAACCTTTTTTAGTTTTTTTATACAGGTTACAATACTTGTGTTTTTTTAAATTCGTCATTTTTCCCGCATGAAAAGGTTATGCACTAGTTGTAAAATACGAATTACCGAAAGCCTCAAAAGCAACATTTATTTGTCTTATAAATTATACATGTTGACGGTGGGATTAACCGGTATCTCTTTTATTTTTGCACATACATTTACTATACTTTAAGTATTATAAAGCTATGGATCGTGCGGTAAAATTCAGTACTACTGTGTTCCGTCAGAAATAAGGCGTATGAATCTTAAAAAAAAATTGTCATAAATTAAGCGTACAAAACTAAACAATAGTTGTCAACAATGCGTAATAAATACAATGCAAGGCAAAATAAATTTTATTTTTTTACGTAAAGTGTAAACAAAAAAAAACAATAATTATAAAATTTAATGCTCTAAACGTAAACGTAAAAATTATCTGTATACAAAAACTAACAGTCTACTAATAATCAATAATTTACTTATATTTGTAACTATAAAACGGACTATATTTAATGCTTATAGCAGTACTTTGTCAATCGTAAATATTATGTGTATGCGTATGCGTATGCTTATGCGTATGCGTATGCGTATGCGTATGCGTAAACGTATGCGTATGCGTATTGTTAGGTTTTTATATACTTAAAGTTTTGTAGTATTTTTTACATACAAGGAACCCATTTAACACATTTAAATGCGACAATATATAATCTTAAAAAAAGAATGCTAGTATTTTTTGGCTTTAAGATACAAACACTACAGAATTGTATTAAGTATGGGTGGCTATGGGTTTTTTATAACGTGTTAAAACGTGTTTTAAAACATAACCGTAAATTTATTGGGTTTTTATTCATAAAAATTTTTTTTGAAAATTATTTCCGTTTTCACATAGCAGCGTATCTAATATTTTGATTTTTTAGTCAAAGAACACTTCGGTACAAGTAATACTTTTTTGCTTGTACATGTGCATGCGTCGACAGTGCCAATGTTTTCCACTTCTTTTCTGGCGTTTTTGTTTTAATTTTTGTCTAAAATAATATTAAACTTGTTGTTAATTTTATAGGTATGTGCAATTAGGAAATACAATTTTTTTTTTACAAAATGCTAAATTAATTTGATGAAATTTAATAATTGTTTTCTAACATTTTTTTACTAGATAAGGTAGAAAATATCATAAAGCTAAAATAGTTTTTTAATAATACAATAAATCTCTTTTTTTGCTTTGTTTTGCGTTAAAAGTTTTACTTTATAAAAAAAGATTTATATATCTGGTTTTAATTTATATTATCACAAATTTGCAACTATGTGAAAAAAAAATAATGCAAACATCACTTAAAATTTTCCGTCCTTTTTTTTTATCATGCAATGTTATTTGGCATGGTTAATATAAAACCTTGATTATTTAGGTTCGTAGCTGTTCGATAAAATTCATATAATTTCTGGTCAAACGGTAACGAGTTATCAAAGTCATACTGTATTTACAATATAAAAAAATACAAATGTACATCATAGTTTTGCTTAAGTTTTTTTTTGTCGAAAAAGAAATTATTTTTACGGGCAAACCTCGTTATATAGTTATAGAAAAAAGCGTGTTTACAGTAAATTATAACGCTGTTGCTGGCAAAAATACTTAGGCGAGGGTTATTTGTTGGCGATAAAGGAAAATTTGCCTTTAAAACAACAATTTAATAGTTCGGTATGTTAATTGCAGCGGTGTAACATTCTATTGTATTTTTCCGTTTTTTGCTTTTAATTTTTTAGTATGCAGCGACATATGTTATGGCTCGGCAATGAAAGCATTACATTAAAAAATTAATTTGTTATATCCTGTTGTTTAACAACGGGTTTGGGTTTTTTTATGCAAAATATAGCAGCATATTTTAAAAAAAATTGTTCCATATGACAATATTTATATTAAACTGGCACTTATTATTTGATATGATTAAAACTATGTCAGCTTTAATTGTGATTTTTTATAACTCTTTTTATATCATAGTTCGATCGCCCAAATTGTCGATTCCTGTATATTTGCAAAATTGCATCGACTCGCAGATATGTATAAATGATTAAATGGTCAGGTTGATGCGTTTTATACTGAGTTCTTACGATTTCTAAAGTGCGCTAATTCTGTTACTACATTTAAAGCGATTTATACAAGAGAATCTTAGCTTAAATATAAAAAAAAAAGCATTGTACCAAAGTATAAAAAATATAGTCAACACTTAGTTCGGAAAACGCATTTTAAATTTTGATTCAAGCAACGGTTAATTTACGGTACAAGCAATTTGATTTTTGTTGAAAAAATCGTAGCGTTATTTATTACTCGAGTTTTGCGTATGCACATGTTTTTCTTTTGTTGTTTGCGTTTTTTGTCTATGTTGTAACATTCAAATGTACAGAATCTGCACAGTTCTCGTTTTGGCACACATGTATACACTAGCGTGCACTTTGTTTTAGTTCTTACATGTTTTTTTTGCTTTTTTATGCAAAAAAAAAATTTTTTATTTTGTTATAGTAACTGTTTTATAAGTAACGTTATTATAAAAAACGTCAGTACAAAACAGTATTCAATAAAGCAAATCTTTACCACTCATAGTTTCGCGCATGTAACACACTACATGTAAATACAAAAACGTGTGCATGTTTGTTTTTCAAGATTTCATGTATGCAGTGTTACTCACCAGATTAATTTCCGCCAAAAATGATATGCTTATAAGAAAAACTATTGTTTTATACGCAACTTTTACATATAGATTTGTGTTAAAGTATTTATGTTTTTTCTAGAAATTGAGTTTTGCTTGTCTTGAACAACTTATGGTTTTTAAATAAATAGAATAGTGTGGTATATAAAAATATATTTTAGGTTTAGTTATTCAATACCTAGTTTATTTGCAAAATATAATATTATCATGTTATTATATCTATGTTAACGATTGCTATTTGATGTTTTGTATTGTATTGTATTGTTATTTTTTTTTTTTTTTTGTTTTGTTATGTTATGTTTCGTACTGTCATATTATTATATTTTATTTTATGTTTTGTTATATTATGTTGTGTTATGTTTTGTTATAATATGATGTTTTCTGGCATGTATCGCTATGTTTTGTAATGTAATGTCTTTTTATGTTATGTTTTGTCATGTTTTGTTATGGTTTGTATTGTTATGTAATAAAATGAAATGTTATGTGTTTTTATGCTATGTTTTGTACTATTATGTACTGTGCTGTAATTTTATGCCCTGTCATGTCATGTTGTGTATTGTTATTTTTTTGTTTTTATTCAGTGGTCGTAAAGTGGAGTGAGGGGGCTAATCCTCAGTTAAAAAACATTATTGCATATAAAATTAGGGTCCATTTTTGTCTGTACAATTATAAGAATTTATATCCCCCTTGGAAAAATTTAAATTTTTTGAGCCCCTCCTCTTTAGAAAAAAACTCGGAAACGACCACTGGTTATATCTTACTATGCTATGTTTTTTTTTGTCTTGTTTTTTGTGTTTTTTTGTGTTTTTCAATCGTTTTTATGTATTGTGCTGTTGTGTCTTGTTAGTTATGTAATGTTTTTTATGTCTTGTTATAATGTGCTATGTTTTGTTTTGTTTCTGTTTTGTTGCGTTATGTTTTTTTTTTTTGTTTTGTTTTGTTATGTTATGTTTTGTTATGTTATGTTATGTTATGTTATGTTATGTTATGTTATGTTATGTTATGTTATGTAATGTGCTGTTATGTTATGTTATTTTTTGTTTTAATTTGTTATGTTATGATATTTTATACAACCTATTACAATGTTGGGTAATGTTTTGTACTGTTATTTTTTTGTTTAGTATGTTTTGTTATATAGTGTAATGTTATGTTATGTTATGTATTGTTATGTTATGTTATTGTATTTACTGTGCTTGTATATATGTTATGTTGGTAGTGTTATGTTGTGGCGTGTCTGTATTGTTATGTGATGTTTTGTACTGTTATGTTATGTTATGTTTTGTTTTTTTATGTTATATTATTTTATGTAATGTTTTTTTAAGTTTTAAAATGATGTTTTCTGTTATGTAATGCTATGTTCGTAATGATATGTTATTTTATGTAATGTTTTGTTATTTTATGTTATGTGCTGTTATGTTATGTTATGCTTTGTTATGTTATGTTATGTTATGTTATGTGATGTTATGCTATGTTATGTAATGTATGTTATGTTATGTATTGTGATGTAATGTAAAGTTTTGTAGAGTACTGTAATATATGTTCATGTGAAGTAATGTAATGTAACGTTATTCAATGCTATGTAACTTGATGTGATGTAATGTAATGTGATGTAATGTAATGTGATGTAATGTAGTGTTCTGTATAGCACAGCAATGCAATGTTATGGTAAGTAATGCGGTGAAATGTAATTTAATGTAATGTTATGCAATGCAATGTAATGTAATGTAGTATGATGTAATGTAATGTAATGTATTTATTGTAATGTAATGTAATGTAATGTAATGTAATGTAATGTAATTTAATGAAATGTAATGTAATGTAACGTCACGTAATGTAATGCAATGGTATGTAATGTAAGATGTACTGTAATGTAATGATATGTAATGTAAACTAATGTAATGCGCTGTAATGTAACAAAATGGGATATAATGTAATTTAATGTTGAATATATTGTTCCAGTATTAACAAATATAAAAAACAAACTAAAAAAAAAACCCGGGTTCCGGATTCGAAAACTCATTATACGGTAACCCATGATTTACCTAGTCTTGATTGTAGATATTTTGGCTATAAAACGAGGCTGCAATACACTATTTTGCAGGTATAGATAATTTTGCACGGCGTACTTTTTTTGTGCGCTTATTTAAAATTATATTGTATTCTGTGGCTATTTTTTAAATTCGGAGACTTTATAAAAAAATTTTTAAAATTAAATTGCATGTGTTAGTACATAAAATCGATGTAAATCTTGTTATAAAAAGTTTTACCTATGCCATATACCTAAAAGAACTTAAATATGCATTTAGCAGATGTTAATTTCATAATTTTACTTAATTAAATAATAGAAAAAATACATCCTATATGAAATACACAAACAAAAATGCGATAATTTATAAAAAATACATTTTTTCATATACTTACTAAGTGAATCCGTAAATTCCAATATACAAACCCTAAACTTAGTTTATAAAAGTAACTGTTTTTAAAAATGAAGTGGTTTTCCAATATTTGTAAAACTATAAAAACGTTATTAAATTAAAATCAAATACCAAAAAAAAAATACTTAAGGGTTCTCTAAAACAAATACATTCTCAAAATTTTGACAAAATCTTGACGTAATTAATTCGTTATTTAATATGGTTAAATAACTCCTAGTAATAACTACCTATAACCCTTATACATCTTTCCTTACTTTCCATTTCTAAAATGTAATTCTCGGCCAAATTTGTATGAGTATGAAGCCCTTTAAATATAAAAATACAAAAAAAAGTTATTAAAATTAATGGTAAAATATAAGATACAATAGAAAAGAAATCATTTTTATTTGTTTTATTCCATGTATTTTTAGCTTTTTTTTTATTCTTTAAAAAATGGCATTGATACATATAGATTGATAGTCTCTATTTCTCGATCGCTGAAATTAACGATAAGGATTTTTTGTTCTTGTTCAATTAAAAAACGAACTATATAAAATAAATCTTCTTTTTTTTTACGAATTTCTTTATATATTTTATTAAAACATCACAGGCACTATCACATGTTTTTATGACATATTTAGAACGGAAACTAAATAAAAATATCATACATGCATCATTGTTCGCATTTCAATTGCTATCTTTAAATTTTTTTGTAAAAATAAAAAGTAATTTTTTATTAGTAAACATAGTTTTTTGACACAAATATGATTTAGACAACAGAAATCGACACTATATTATAGAAAAGCATAAAAAACAAAAATCTTTTTGTTTTCTGATATTACAAGCTTTACCTCATAATTGCACATATCTACGTCTAAGCATTATAATTATGGTAAATCTACAATATGGTAAAGTAAAATTTGTTACATACGGTACTTATATGCGTATATAATTTCAAAAGTTTAAAAGAATTGCCCTTATACTTTTTTATACATATAATCAAAAAAATATGCACATTCATGGTCCTCTTTTGCATTGCTTTTCTTGGGCTGCACAAATATGTGCACCTTGATTTTTTGAAGATATTGGAAATGCACATATATATGCATCTTGATTTACAGGAAACCCTGGAAAACAACATAAATGTGCACAAATACGTGAGAGTAATAGGAAACCACTAATTATTGAATTGACGATTTATAAGTACCTAGTGTTGTATAAAAGAACACCAAAAACTACTAATAGGTGCCCTACTTTGAAGCAGTAAATGAATAGGTAGCAAAATACCTCGAAAGACATAATCGAGGTGTAAATACAACTAACTATATATTTTTTTGCTATCTAAACAACATGAAAGCTGTTCTAGCTAGGCCCAGCTAAGATTAATTCAACTACAAAGTCTAAAAAAAAAGTTTCCCAAAATGCTTAACTGCAAAATGAAGTGCCTTTTTTTTAATTAAACGTTTATTTAAGCAACTGAACAGGGCTAGGTAATACATGAAACAACGCTAAATTGTATTTAAAAAAAAAGACCTTAACTATGCAAGTTTGCAAACACATTAAAATTCCTAGGCCTTCAATTTTATAAAAAAATCTCCGCTAGTTTTTTTTACAACTTCCTAAAAAATTCTGTTTTGTGTTTTATGTAATTTCAGAATATCAGTTAGGCGTTTTTGTTGTTAAAATTTTCAATATGTTAAACATAGCAGTTTTGACTATTTCAGTGTTGCACATTTATCCCTTTTCGTATTCTGTGTTATTTTTTTTGGAACAATATATTTAAAAATATGTACAAAATTGCAAAAAAATGCAAAAATATAAAAGTCATGTGTTTTCCTAGCCCTACTCATAAACATGAAACCGGTAAAAGAAAATAAATTATCTATCTCAACAGTACTTATTTACAACAATATGCCACCTTTCAGTTTATTCAGTCTCTAAACCATGGTCAGAAGATTAGTCCCTAATAGTACTTAAAAAAATATCTCTACCTACTCTCAATCATCATTTTGAAAACAAAAGAACAATAAAAACAGAGCCTGATAATATTTCAAAAGTATTGTAAATGGGGCCTAGGGTTTTCAGTCGAGCTGGCTCGAAAATCGGTGGCTCCACTGAATTTTTCGGCATTTTGATTTGCTCGGACTCGCTCGAAACACGATAGCTCGAACCCAGGCGTGATGCGTGTTTCCGAGTTTCCAGCTAAATCAAGTTATTCTCTTTAAGTATATAAAAAACAAAAAACAAGTGATATGCTGAAAAGTTTTATGTATGTGTTTGTCTTCCCAATCTTTGCATGAAAAAACGAAATTTATAAGACGGATTTTATAGTGCCTTGGTAGGATTAAAAATATGGTTATTTAACATATTAGGCCTTCTTATTAGAGTACTCCGGTAGATGAGGATTTTGATGTATACAACTATATAATTATATTTATAAAAGTAAAATTAGTTATTGTTTCAAAAACCAACTTATTTTCTATATAACTCGAGTATAAATTATATGGAATTATTTGTATGGGAAGAACTTAAAAATAATAGATCATATCGAGATTTGATCTTATAATTGTAATATAATAGTTTATAAAACTTACAATACAAAGATATCCTTTGATTAACTACAAATCTCGATCTTTGTACGATCCGTGTTATTTTTTTAATATTGAGTAATAAAAAAACTATTTGAATGCTAGAATTACAGCAGAAAAATCAAAAAAATAAGTAACTTATAAGATATAAATATATTGATTTAAATATGAAGCACTTCTACTACTGATGAACATTAGTATGTAAATAAAATGTAAATAAGTGACTCGTATGTATATATATACCTTTGGCGCATAAAGGATAATATAACGATCTAAGGGGTAAAAGCTTAGCAGGCGTTTAACGCCATTTTATACCCTGAGAGTAGGAATAGATGTTTACTACTAATAACTAAATTTTAAGCATTTCTTCTACATGCATTGAGAACGATTTTTTTTGTCGACTTTCCAATCGAGTTACTATTTTTCTTACTTTGTATTTATACCACGGCATTTTCAAGACTGTTTTCGTACTGTAAAAAGTCAGAACTAGAGAATTTTTACTTTTTATGTTTTCTACAAAGTTGGTTTTTACTCAAAATGTGTAAACAAAAAAAAAGTTTTTCCTTTTTCTTATTTTCTTTTTCTAAAAGGTATATATTTTTTTTTAAATCATACGCAAGAATATAAAATGTTATAATATAAAATGCCATATAGTTTTTATTGCAGCTGTTTTTACTGAAAAATTTATTTGTAATGTATGACAAGTCTTCATGTAAAATCACATACAATTTATTAAAACATTTATGGCGTAATTAGAAAAATGCAATCGATTACTGCAAGTAATATAATAATCCAGACTTTAAATAAATTTTTTAATTATAAAAATGTAAACTTAGCGTACTTTTAGTTTTTTTTTTGTCAATTTTTTTCAAACAAGTCAATTAAACCTCAAACATTTTGGTCAAAATAAAAGTAAAATCTAGGAAAAAAAAAGAGTTATAATGCAACTACATGGTAAAACATGGATTTATAGCAGGATTTATATAAATGTGGCGTAATGAAGTCGATGCAGGGTAGTGTATAGTTAAAAAATCCTTTCTTTCGAATTTGGCGTAAGACGATATTCATATACTATGGTATGATTTTATATAATAAAAAAATAGTAAAAACAAGGTTAATAGTTATTTTGTTAGCTGTAAATAATTATACCCCGTTTCTTTTTTTTTACATATGTCATTATGAAGTAAAATTGCTTTTTTGTAATTATATGAGTCGCCCGCTTTTTCTAGTGAATGAAATCCTTGTAATTAAACCGAGAAAGACATTATTTTGCATATTTTAATGCCAAAGAAAACAAAAACATAAACAACTATTGCTTGAATTTTTTTTTGTGTTAACAATTACAATTGAAAAAAAATTTATATTCGGTTAGAAGTATACCTAAATAAGTTGTATTTTTTTTATCACTTTTATAAATTTATTAATGTATAAAATTTATAAAAAAGGCGGTTTATAACGTAGAGAAGTGATTTTAAACGTAGAAAAGTTGATATATAAATAATAGAAACAAAACAACTAACAACTAACAGTTTTAATCAGCAACAAAATATGTTTAAATGCTTTTTTGAAGGTAGTATATGTTAATATGCTTTTATGAATGTATTATATGTTAATTTGCAATTATTAAGGAATTATTTATTACATGAGTATCAGCAGTAGCGTAGATATTGATAGCAGGTAGGGGGGGGCTATGAAAAAAAGTGTAACCTTAATTTACGATGGGTAATTTAAGTGGCGTCAAAATAATCGAAGAATAGATTTTTAAAAAACATGTTTTTTTTAACATTTGGTACTTTTTTTTACAAAAATAGAAAAAATATTTTTTTGTCATTATAGATTAAATAATTCTTGAGCTCCTTCCTACAATAATCAACAGATACGCCACTAAGCATCAGAAACACATAAATAGTATTTTTTTTTTTGTAAATTGATTTTTTAGTGCCATTATATAATTAAAGAACCAGTATAAATACATTTAAAGTATAAAAAACAAATACGTACATTTTTTGATATTTTTATAAGCAATAAAGTTTTTTTTATGCAGAAACTTGTTTCAATCCCGGTTATCTCGAACTCGGGTCGCTAGAACTAGGCTCGGCCTCGCGAGTTTAAAAAAAGAAAAGCCGGCTCGAACTCGCAAAGCTTAAAAATCAGTTTTTGAAAAGCCTAACGAGGCAAAATTTTTTATTTTTTAAAAATAACCTGAATAGCGCAAATTTCATTAGATTATGCGGTGATTGAAACCAATATAAATATAAATGAACACGATTTTGTAAAAACCTATGCCAACTAAAGCTTGCGGAATTAGCAAAAAGTGAAATCAACAATTTATGTTTTAACAAGTGTCGTGGAATAGATAACGACAAATAAACTCACTGTATTAACAACACCAATCGTTTTTCTTTTTAATATTTACCAGTTGATCAAAATATATTAACAAGAAAACGCCAATAGGGAAAAAGAAAATTGTCACCATAGAAGAGTATAAGTATATAGTGCTAAAAACTAATAAATAATGTAATGCAGATCTATTCAATAAAAATAACGATAATAATAACAACAATACTACAAACTCTTTTGCCGGATACAGCAAGTTGAATTCAACGGCTAATAAAACAAATTACACTAGACCAAATTACAACACAAGAGTAAATCACGAGGTCTTTTATCACAGTTTTAAAGCAAACATAAAAGACGTTGAGAGACCCACCATTACATTTAAGCGCCTAGAAGATCATACATTACCCACGATTGAAGATTGGATATCAACTTTCCGCTTTATTCAAACTGCAAATACATTGTCCTGAGGAAGAATAAATTTTTTTATAATGAAGCTCATACGAATCAAAGTTTCACTATATCCTTGAACATACAAAAACAGCAAAGTGATATTAGAAAGCTTACTTAAAAAGGTATATAACG
>JAQFYM010006655.1:0-11412 GCA_034694785.1 Agrenia bidenticulata
AAAATATTGTTGGGTATACAAGAATTTATGTTTTATAAGGACAAAAATCTTACAGTGAACCAGGCTAATTCAACCTTATAAGCAATAAAACCTGTATACTGTATAGTCCTAGACTATAAATAACGATGAAAAAGTTACAAGTTTTTTCATTTTGTATATAACTTACCCCCTTTTTTAACTAATAACCTTAACTATTTGAGATATTCCTGTTTTTTAAACACATTGAAAAAATTCTTATATTCAGAACATATTTAAATGTAATTAGATAAATAAAAAAAATTAAATATGGAAAATTAGCAATTCGTATATAGAAAAAATGGAAAAAATAGGGAAAAATATGGAAAAATAGGGAGAAATATTTTCCCCATAATGACCGCAAAAATAGACCCATATTGTTTGAGGCCCTATTTTTTCGGAACCCTGGTCATAAGTATTTTACAAAAGTTTTATTATTTAGAGGGGTTCATATTATGAGAGGTGTAACTGTATATAACTTCTGCATCTTGATTTTTTTACAATTTGAAAATAAAAAAAATGTTTGTAGCGAGATATACGACACAAATCATAGTTCTTTCATATACAGGCAGCAAAATATGCAATAGATCTTACTGAACAAACGACGATTTCATAGAAAATCAAAAATCGAAAAAAAACCATAAATAAATCTAAAACTAAATATTTTATATAAGTCCAAGTCTTAAAAATTATAACTCTTGTTCATTGTACACTGCAATTTAAAAAATGCCAATAATTGGTTTAAAATTCATATAGAAAAATAATATGATTAACATTAAAAACTAACTAATAACTTTGTTTAGTATTTGCTCTCCATATAGCAGGGAAGCATGTCTTTGGACAAAATTACGACCCCATATTTAAAAAAAGTGGAATTACAATTTAAATATATGTGAAAAGGAATAAATATCAAACTAATATTTATTGTATGGATCAATAATTATATATGTATATTCGGGATGGTCGATGAATGTTTTGTTATCAGTTCATCTTTCAGATGGTTTAGGCGTTGTCTAGTTTTAGATTAAAAATGTTTTCAAACAAGAAACAGCTGATCCATTACGATAAGTAAAACAAGCAAAATAATTAATTTAAAATCTTTATCTGCAAGTATAAGTTTTTTACGTTGCATGTGTAACTAAAATGACATAATGTCCAAATTCATAGAGAAAGTCATAAGAAAAGCGCCCCGATGTATACCTAAGGAGTATTTATTATATTTTTTTTGTTTATGTCTCCCAACTCATTAGGGTTGTCAACCATTTTTGTGTTTTCAGTCTGCTGTTCAACCGCATTGATTTTATGGAATCTATGGGGAAAAACAAATAAATGTCCAAAATGGCCAAAAAAATGTTGTCTGCCATATAGTATTCGTATGCCTAAAAAACCAAGTTTTTCAAAATATTTACGCTTACAATTTAGTAGTATCAGCATTTGATTAGTGAACGCAATATTTTTCGTAAGTGCAGATTTTTTCCGTTGTTAGATTTATGCAAACAAAAACACTTTTTGTATAAAAAAATATTTTTTATATTTTTGCATGATTTTGCATATTAAACCCTCTAAAAGAGGTCAACTCGTAAAACTACATAAGCCTTAGTCCCCATATTTCGAATATGGAACCGCGTTATCCTTTATTTTCTGTGAATTTTTTTTCAAAACGTCAGGCAACTGCCGGTTAATGTGCTTAGATAGTATTATATGCGTATAAATAATATACGTCAGCCTAAATAGATAGAAAACATCATAAAAAGTCACAACCCTATTTTATGCGTATTAAAGTCGCTATACAATACATAAAGAAAATAAACGTTGCATATGATAACATTTAATTTCTATTGATCTCAAATCACTATTAAAGATTGTACTGTCTTGAGACCTATATATCTAGATCGTTCATCCATGTATTACAAAATTTTTTAAAAGACAGAATATGAACATATTATTTTTGCTGCAATTTAAAGAGTAAATTAGCTTAAAAAACTAAAAGTGCGCCAATTTGCAACAAAGGGTGGATGAAGCGGTGTTTGCCTTTTTACTCGTGTGACAAACCATTTTAAATAATACTTATTTACTACAACAAATTTCCTTATATAGAAATATTTCCTTATCTGATTCCAAAGAATCATTGTTATCGTATCAAAAAAAAACATAATTGTCTCTGATTTCTTGGTAGTCTTTTCAACCGCTTGTGTCTATCTAGACTTTTGGCTACAATGAACAAAGTCGTTCATGCGTCCATGTCTATCTACCAATTATAGAGTGACTACAAACAGCACCACCTTAATGATGCTTATCGCATAGTGCTCAACCCTAATATACTCTGTTTACAGACACTTCTGTCTAAAAACCATCTCTTAGTATCTAACATTCCCCTCTGCAAGCCCACTGCAGTTTGTTGCGTGTCTTCTTTGTATCTTTCGTGTCTAGAATGTAATTCGTTATACATATCTGTACCCGATGTCTACAATCTGGCCTTGCTCATCATATTACTTAATTGTTTTTCTACTTCTTATTGCTTTTTTAAAAAGCACCCACTGATCTTTTTTATATTTTAGCAGCTATTGAGTTTTTTTCTTAAATTCTTGACTATATTTTTTTTCGTGTTCTTTTATTAAATCCCATTTTTCTCTTAGAAATGCTTCTTTTGGACTTACGCCAAGTTATCTGCGCAATGTATCATAGTATATGTCCACTTTACTTTTTAATACTATTTTGTAGGCTACGACGTTTTTTCGAGTGCTGATCTGCATGTTTTATTTCTTCTTTCTATTTGCCGTTATCCTGTTGATAATACGGTACACAGATGTAATGCTCTAAATATACTCTATTGCCCATAAATTAGTCTTTCGTATCGTTCATTTCCGACCATAAAGGGTTGTAAATTTTTAAAATTGGTTTTTTTTGTGCACGGTTTTATAAAATCAACTATGTTTTCTGCTTCTCTGTAGTTCTACTTGCTTTACTCTAACTTTCCTTGAAAAGTAGTCTACCACTACTTTCACGCAATCTTGTTTTGTTATCTCCATCATGACCATCGCTATAATGTCTCCTGGTCTTTTTACCTCGATAATATTGCAACTCTTTTTTGTCACGATTCTTCTTTCCGCTCATACTTCGCATCCTTTTAGCCGCTTCTAATCTCATTGGTATATAATATAATGTGCCTTCTAAGGCATTCCCTACAAATCTTAGCTCGATGATGACTATCAACATGTACCTTCATTACTAAATTGGTTTTGTAAATAGTAGTCCAGCAGCTGTCTTCATGTCGTATGCGACATCTGTTAAACTTTCGTGTTTGTCTTTCACACATCTGTCATTAATTGTCGGTTTACTGATATTGAAATTTTACACATCCGGCTCTGCTAAGTGAGTTACTCTGGCGACTCTACTTCTAGTTTTTTTTATATAATTTAAATGTGATGTTGCTGTCTCCGTCCTGTTCTGTGGTTATTTTAATTTCTTGTGTATTTTATCTTAATGATCGTTGTCGTTATAATTGCTGTTTACTTGAAATGTGCTGCTTACATAATGCCTAATGCATAGGTAACTTTGTAAAACTCATGAGAACTTTTTTTTTAAATAAAACATATACTTCTAAAGCCTTCCAAACCATCTTTGTATTCTTCATGATCCAAATTCTAATTTTGTTTTAATCCTAGTCAAGGCTTTGTTGTTCATGTCAGTAAAATGTTCTTTTTTTTTACAATGTTCACCTACTTACTTATTGCGCCAGTGCGGCTAGTGTCTTTCGCTTGATTGAATAGTTTCTTTCGGCTTTAGATAAGCTTTACAAAATATTAAAAACTTCATTTTCTTATTGAAATACACAGCCCGTATTCTAATGCCGCTTTTACTTTATATTAGTGTCGCTTATCCATGCATCAGGGATGGACTATTCTTACCTTTTTTATTTGCCATTTCTGTTACTTCATCAAATTTTTCTAACAGTTCTGCAGTCCATTTAAATATACATTCTTTTTTCTCTGTAATTTGATAAAAGGTTATAGCTTTTCGATTTGTTTTTGCAAAACACTTTTCCGTAGTATAACAGTCCTATGAAGCGCTAGACTGTCGTTTTTCTAAGTGTCGGGTAGTCTATTACTGTTTAGGATCTGCTATCTTTAGGCATAATGTTGTAGTTACTTATCACATACTTGAAAAAGTAAATTTCAGTAACACATTTTATAACCTTGTCAGAATTAATCCGCTAATCTTTTTTAGATCTTTTAAGTACAGTCCTGTAGTGCAAATCATGTGACTATTCAAGCTTCTTATATTATAGAAGATCATCCATATAGACTTTACATGCATTTTCAATATAGTCGTGGTATATTTGATTCATGTTTCTGCAAAATGATGCACAAGAATTTTCGTAGCCCTACGGCATTGTTTTAATATGCTGTATCCTTGTAGTAAAAGAGGTCGTCTTTATTTTTATTACAGTTCCCTTGTGTCACTTGGAATACTATATCTTCTAAGTTTTTTGGCAAAAAAAATTACTTTTTTTTTATAATCTGGTTACAAAGCAGTAATCCTTAGTAATTTCAAAGTTACCTTGGTTTAAAAGACTATTGAGCTTTTGAGATCCACACAAAACCGTATTTATCAAGCAGCTATTCTGCGTAGAAACGATCAAATATAGCCATCACGACTGGTTTTTTTTTAATTATATCTTTTTTCTTAATCTTTTTACTTATTCCCAAAATCTGGTAAGTCTTTATATGTTCGTGTTGATCTTGTCCTATAAACAGGCTTCAAACCTGTATTGTTTATAGCACATTCAAAAAATATTTCTTTTCTCCTTTTTCTCCCCATTAAAAAAACGATCTTTTAATAATAACGAAATCAGATTCCTTTTTTCTAGAAAAACAATCTTTCGTTTTTCCTAACCAGGCCTTGCTCAACTAAAAAAGTATTCGCACGTGTTGATTAAAAATCACTCCCATCTGCTAATAATAGTGTCTATACATTATTTAATGGTTTAGTGACATTAAGATCTTATACCGCTACCAGTGTGCATGTAACAATGTGATGCACCAGTGTCTATGTAAACGTCGACCTTATAACCATTATTATCTAAATAAGAGGTCTTTTTTTACTGAGCTAATTTGTTGCGCGAAACGCACGTTCTTATCGGTGCAGTCTCTTGCTATATGTATAAAAAAGCCGCAAAGCCAACATCCTGCACCACGATCTGCGTGATTTTTCCGTAATTAAAGGCAGCACCGACTTGTCACTAAGTCATATCTTCTTGCAGTAAATACATGCTCGGTAGTCATAATGCATTCCATTTGTCACGAACAATATCTGATCCTATACTCGCGTGGCTGTCTGTGGGTTCATTTCTTTTCCACATGCTTTTTTTTGTACGTGATTGCTGAATTCTTGCTTACAATTTTTAGTCAAATATACTATCATTTAAATTCCAATAAATAATTTGACCTTTGCGAATATATTTTATGTGCTTTTTTACATGTGTATGTCTACATTTTGCAAATTAATAGAGTTTATTAAAATTCCCCGTCATGCTTTGCTATTATTTCTTATCTGGCTTATGGTCTTTCCTGTTCAGTACTTTGTTAGTAGTTCTTTACGATCCTAACAATCTTGCAGAGGTTTCTCTTACTTTTACAGTGTGAAGACCCATTTTTTAAAATCGTCCGTTGATTTTTTCACTACTTCCGCCATTCTTGCCCGCGGCAATTATTCAATAAATCCGTTCGTGGCCGTTTGCCAAAACAGCAAAATAGTAAAAGACTGCTCATTTATGTTATTTGTTTATGTAACCTCATTTTATGTCCTATTATTACCTACAGCATTTAATGTTATTTCGATTGCATGTGTCGTGTAACGTAGTATCTTACTTCTTGTTATTGTGCTAGATTTTGCTCCTAGGGTTGGATGAAGCAGTGTTTGCCTTTACACTCGTTTATAACCCATTTAAATTGGTAATTATTTACTTATAACAACCCTTCTTATGTGGATATCTTCTTATCTTAAACCAATGATTCTTTGTTTATTTAATAATTAAAAAAAAAATTACATGTATTATTTGTAGTCTGTCAACCCCCTGTGTCTATCTAGCCTTTTGGCTACGATGATGGAAGTTTGGTCCATGCATCCATGTCCATCTATTGATTAAAGAGTGACTTTTAATGATGCACCTTGTACCGCTCACTGCTAGACTTTTTTTTTCTTCCTTAACAGACGTAATTTTTTAGAAACTTTCTCTTAGTATCTAACAAAAAAAGAAAATTATATATTTTTAATATTGTTATTTTACACATTTAAACATGATCAATCGTATAAAAAATCTTTAGAGGTGATCGCATTGAAAGCAACAAAAATAATATGTTGCTGTATATATCTGCAAATATTATATATATAAAATTCGTTTCCTAATATTTAATTACGAAAAATTTAGCTTAAGCCGGTTTTTTTGAGTCTAATATTTTAAAATGTAATTTTAAAAAGCTGTAATTTTTATTTTTAAAAAAATTTCTATACAAATAAAAATCGACGGTTTATTTTTATATGCAATGCCCAAAATCCTTATATGTAAACATAAGGCATAATTCACTCTATAAAATATAAAACTTTCAAAATAATAAAACACAACGAATATTAGTAACTAAAAAAGACTAAAAATACTGAAAACATAATTAAAAATATAAATTGTATGCATTTTGCATAGTTTTGTCATTTAAAAATTATATATAGAGTATTTAGTTTTTTAATGTAGATTTTTTATAAAAAAAACATTATTTATGAGTTAAAATATAGAAAAACAAAGTTACTAAAAATTGATTATATAAATGCAGTTGTTACAGCAGAAAAAGCTAATAAGTCAGTTTTAGCATTTCATACAAAAGCGATAAAGTAATATATAAATAAAAAAATATCCAACACCTAAAAAATTAATTTACACCTTTTTTCCATTTATAAGCAAAAAAGGTTTTGATTTTGCCTTTTGCAGCCTGTTGCTGTTTACTTAATTTTTGTTAAGATATTTTTTAAATGTAAACTGTATGCACACAACAGCTCCAATGCTTTTGTGTTTTAAAAAGTTTTTTTACCAATACAACAACTGTATACCTTAAAGTGTTTTTTTTTCTGCAAGTTTGAGCTATATCAAAAAATCCAGTAAAAATATTCTACAAAGATACATAAGATTCTAATTTTTAAGAATATTTTTTTATAATATTTATATAATATTTACGCTGCATATTTTATCTATGAAACTTTAACAAATAAAAATATACAAAGTGTATCAGTAAACAAAGATACGAGTTATCTGTTGATGCCTAATGCACCAGACTATTTCCTGGAGACGCTACCAAGGTTACCCGAGCAAACGAACAGGGCGATTCCTAAGGACTGAAGCAAAGGGTTCGCAGACTTGATGTGAAGAATTAAGTCGAGTTGGGTTTTTCGGCTCCAGCCGATAAACATAGCCCTCCGCAGCTGCCGAAAGTTCATGTATATGTAGCGAAAAAAAAAAATATTGCTCTGGAATATAAATTATAATATGTAATATAGCAAATGAACTAGATAAAACTATTGTTTTATAAAAAAGGTACTAAAGAAAATAATTTGATAATAAATAAGTACTTTGCCAACATTTCTTTTCCTCCGAGTAGAAATAAATTTGTCCAGAACACCAACTTATCAGACCTTATTATTTGGCGTATTATAAAAAAACTGCGTAAAAACGCTGTTTTTTTTGCGGCTATATGCAAACTAGTTTATAAAACTCTTTACCGGCTTATAAATTTGCGAGTTAAAAGCTTTGCACAGCCTTATGTAGCGGAGGCAAAATGTGTTATTGCTTTTATGTAGTAACCACACTTTTTTTATGATAGAAAATTATAAAGGCTTAAAAAAAAATCTCAAAAAGACTCAAATCTTTTCACGATGCTTAATTAATATTTTTAATTACAAAAAATCTTTTTTATAGATTTATTGGCACAGTTCAGATAAAAAATGCAATGTATTTTTTTTTAAAATTTAGCTCTTTGTTAGACTTTATTTAAATCTGACTAAGTTAAATTTGACTCGTTTTTATATAAACGCATGTAATTTTTAATACATCTTTTAAAATGCAAAAAAACCAAAACAGCTAAAAGAATTTTATTTTAGCGGTTAACGCCATTGTTTACGTTTCCATTTTTCTTGAAATTTTGTGTTGCTAATATTTTTATATGCAAATGCCGTATAATAACAAAAAAAAAGTATCATATACAGCAATGCGTAGCTTGAGTGCTTATTTGGGGTACGAGGGGCAACGAGCTTTTTTTAGCATAATGTATTGCATCAATTTTAACGGATAAGTAGTTTAGGTGATAAAATAATTATAGAACTTTTTTTTCGAAAAAGTAAAAAACACTTTTTATTACATAAATAACATACCGTATAAAAAAGGATAGTCCTAGCACACTTGCCAGTTATCGTCTAATGGTGTAATCTAAATTTACGAATTGCTTAATTTTGGGAGTGTAATATGCCTTTTGTCGCTTTTTTTACATTTTGTAGTATAAATTAATATTACTACACTGTTCTAGTTTTCGAAAAGTCATATGCAAAAAATAAATTACTAATATACGTACACTAAGAAAATGACGCAAGATTGAAAGTTAAGGTTCTTCATAAAAAAACATGATTTTTTGCTCCGACTTGTTTTTTTATTAATATTTTGCTTTTGCAAACAATACAACAGGAAAAAAAATAGTCAACTAAAAAAAAACTTTATTAATCAGCAAGTACTATGTGTCTTCAATGCATAAACCATTTGCTTTCTAGATTCTTTTTGAAAGTACAAATTATCTGTTAAAAAATGAATACAGTAAAACTTATCAAAAAGACAAACCCTAACAAAAAATTAAAGGATATTTGTATAATTTCGACTAATCATTTTTTCTCTAAAGTTCTGTTTCGAATAAGATAAAGTGTACGTTCACATGCCAACTTGTTTTTTTGTCATTTTGCCGTTTAATATTTTGCCGAGTAAGTCTTTAAAAAAGAAGATGTTTCTATCATACAAAGAGATAAAGAAAACATTGTTTTACAAAACAAGAAATATTCCAAAAAAAAAGATTTGTGCTAAATATGTTCACAATGAAAAAGGCTTTTTATCATACAAGATTTAATGAATCAATCAAAAACATGTAGCTGAGTTAAAATATAGACAATATTTTAAGGGCAATTAAATGATGCTAAATGCTGCCAGTAATAAACATGTCTACGAGAATAAAACAAAATAATGATTTTTTAAGCATCCACAAAGTATTTAAAAACGTTTTTGCGTCGCTAAGTGTTTGCGTAAATATTTTTTTATATTTTTGACAAAGGTTATAAAAATGTAAATTATAAAAGACGATACTTTGCTTCTGTTTAAAAATACCCCTTCTTTTTTACAATTTAATTTTGATGTTGAGATATTTTGAAACAGTGTACAAGTTCGAAGAACAGCAAAATAAAAAAACAAATAAAAATGTGAAGCTTGTATTGTAATGTAATAAGAAAAGAAGGTTGATCTAAGCCGGCAGTATATATAAAATTTTGTATTTTAGTGCAAATCTAAGATATATTGGAATAGTTGTAAGCCAGAAATAGATGGCTAAATCGCTTTGTAAACAAAAAATATTCTTTTCTTGTTTTTAAGTATAACAGCAGATTCTGTTATGTATTTAACCAACAGTGTTGCATGTAAAACGCTGCAAAATTGACATTTAGTAGTGCCCCATAGATAATATACTAGAAGAGTAGCCAGTAAATTCGGAAGGGAGGGTATTTGTATGTTATGCAAGCAAAATCACAATAAAACATAATTGCATATTGTACATATGTATATTGTGTATTTTTGTATACATGGTGTTTTTAATTTTTTGTTATACAAAATTTATTTCGAAGAGAACCTTTGCAGCAAAAACTACCCCCTTTGCATAATTTATACCTCAAAACATGTTTTAAAAAGGGTGCTTGTTCAAACTTTTTTATTCCGGTAAGCTTCTGATATTACCGACCTTAAACAAGAGGTTTTTATATCAGCCTGTCCAAATAAAATACAAAATTGACTATACTATATTTGTGAATTAAATGAAACACGTCAACTCAATAATAATATATTACAATAGTTGCAATAACGGTAAAAAAGAAAACCCCACTTTCAATTGGTCAGCTCGTAGAAGCCGCGTTGCTTTAAAAATGGAGATATAGAAAAAATAAGTATTTGCATACGCCCACATTCAAGAATGGCCCTAAAAGCAAATTTTTATATTTATTCGAATTAAAGATTTAATTCTACCAATAGACGAATTTTTGCAAAAAAAAAACCCCGAGCAAAAAAATCAGTCGATACCTAGCTAAATATATTTTCTTGCTAACCCTAGAACAGATCATGTAAAAAACCTATAGAAAAAGCAATATTTAGCCGTTCAAATACTAATTTAAATAGATATTTTTTAAACAATCTTTTATTGATTTCCTAGAAAAGAGGTTACCTTGATTTACAACACGCATTACTAGTATGTAACAATATATTTATTGGAACGCCGTGAAAGGCAAAAGTTCTTCTACTGTCTTTAACTTCAGAATTTGTTTTTTTTAAATAAAATGTGAAGATGAGATGGAACAAAGAAACTAAAAACTGATATCAGAAGTATATACAGTCAGTTAAAACAACAAAAAAAACGACTAAAAAAAGCAGGTTCGTTTAAATCTAATCATTTCTATTTCCAGAAAAACTAATAATAAACTTATCAAATCGAATGGTTCATTTTCAAAAAATACAATATGTGTTATGAGTCCAAAATAATGCAGCAAATAGTATAATGGATATAAGCATGCAGTTTGCAGTTTGCCTGCGCGTAAAAGATTGAAACATTGAGGGGCAACTGTAGTCTTAGATTTATAATGACTTTTCTGATACACAAAAAAAATAAAAATATTGAAAGTGAAAAAACTTGTATAAAAATATTAAAAACTTCAAAATTTAATAATGTTTGTATTTTTGTATTTAAACTGAAGTGTAAATTTCATTGCCTACGCTAAAAAGTTATTTGCAAATTAATATAGTAATTTATTGTGTAAATCAGTTTGGCTTATATATGTTACCGTCCTAGCGCAAAAATTTCCAAACGCGCTTGGCCTAGTCCAAGCTCGCTTGGCGTGGGAAATCCGCCAAGCGCACAAAATCATTTATTTTCATTACGAAATGGGCTTGGACTAGGCCAAAACGAGCTTGGACTAGACCAAACACGCTTGGACTAGGCCAAATGAGCTTATACTAGACCAAACGAGCTTAGACTAGGCCAATCGAATTTTAATTGCGCTTGGCGGAATAAACACGCCAAGTGAGTTTAAGTGTTAATGTGACAAAATTATTGATGTGTC
>JAQFYM010006656.1:0-11411 GCA_034694785.1 Agrenia bidenticulata
TAAAACTGTTTTGGCGCAATTTTCTTCAAGTTACAACGAATTTTGCTTTACTTTATGCAAATATGGGGGAAGTTGCACCACAGGGGGTGTTTCAAGATACGACAGGAGGTTTGCAATCTTTTTTTGAGGCAAAAAATATAGAAAAATGTTATGGAAGTAAAATAAGACAGTTAAAAAAGTAAAGGCAAGACCAATATGTGCATGTTCTTCTAGATATAATTAATTCATATTTACGGATCCTTAGACTAATACAAAATAATCTTTTTATCAAAAGTGCATATATACATAAGCAGGCCTTTTTTTTCGGGAAATTGATGATTTCTTCCAAAAAAGTCGCATTTTCGTTTTGGGTGATTTACTCTAATTTTATGTTAATAAGTCTACAAACCGATTCAGGTATGATACTTTTTATCGCTGCATCTACAATAAACATTTTGATCTTGTTATTTTTTGTTAATATCACAAGAAAATTCGTCTGCTTAACTTAAACAAGCATTAATTATACATAAGAAGTAAGATTAAATTGCTTAGTAAAAAATACTTTTAAAATAATAGAGTTAGAATATGAGTATATTAAAAAGCAAATTTACATATTAATTTGACATTTAAAACAAAAAAATAGTCGGATGGTTTTTCATCGTAGTAAAATTGTATAAGACAAATGCTATGCAAATCTACGATTTTCTTGTGGCTTTTTTTCTTGTTTAATACGCATTTCACTTGTCAACTTGCTTTGATGTGAAAAAAAATATTCTTTTAGTCTTCTAGATAGATTACAAATTAGCCTATAAATAACACTTGTTAAGAAAGAAATATGGTATAACTTTTTACTAAGTATTGCGACAAAAAGTACATTTTTATGTTTATAAATGTATCAAAAAATGTATGCAATCAAAAGTTTACTTTTATCGCGCTGTTGCATTGCAATAAATACAGACCAAATATTATTTATTAGTACTAGTAAGTGTTGTTTTGGTGTGCAATCTTTAACAAAAATTTAAAAAAGAATCGGTTTAAAATGTTTGATTTACTTAATGTAACTGTCGTATTAGATTTGAAACAACTTGCTACATATACAATTTTTTTTTCCTTTTAGTTAGTCTTATAAGTTTTTCTTTAATTATATGTGCTTTCGCAAGAGATCTATATTATTTAAACATAAATTATACACAGAATCAAAGCAACTGTAGAAAGACAAACATATAATGTAAATAACCACCTTCCAGCATTATTTTTTACACAGTTTATTGAAATTTGATTTTTACGCCAAGAAAATTGATTATTTGTAATTGAATGTAGCATAAAGCGCTTTGATTTACCAAAGCACTGCTTAACAGTGCATTTATGCGTATTTGCGACTTGCAAATACTAAAAATTTATATGTCTCTGAAAACTCTTATTTTTTTTGTTGAAAAAAGTCTTATTTTCTCCTAAATTGGGAGATATTTTGAATTTTAGATTTTCTTTTAAAATAAAGAGGCCTGCACATAAGGCTTCAAATTTGAATTTATTATCTTTTTATTTTTGTGGTTCGCACGCAACAGACAATCTTTTTCTTTAACTTTGCGCTGCTGTTATTTTTAAAAAAGATAATTGACAATTTCGTCGCAAAAATGTGTGTAACCGTTAGATTGCCGTCTAATGTATACATATTACATAACATTACAACGTTCAGGCGTAAAGAAAATCGTCACAAACAACCATTATCACTAAAAAAAACTTATGCATAATATAATGGATTGTCGGTATGTAAACAAAAATCAATCAGCAGTTAGACACATAATTGGCAAAATCAATGCATTTAAAATTCTCGTAAGTACTTAAAAAAGATAAATTGTGTTTTTTCACAATTTTTGGAGATTTTTTATTTATATTTTGTATCCTTAGTATTTTTATACGTTATAATAGATATAATTTAAAAAATGAACACCTGAAATAGAACACGCATTTATTTTTGGTACTCGTAAAATTGTTTTTTATTTGTAAATTAGCTATGGATATACATTCATCTTGCAAAAATATTTTTATTATATAAAAAACTTTATCAGATAAAGAACAAGCAATCTGAATAACAAAAATGTGATCAAGTAATTTTACATCTTTTGATTTCGTAAATTTACATAAATGTTTTATTAAGTACTTATAACATAGATTCCTTTGTTTAAAACGCTTACAAAACAAAAATATCATACATTAATGCAACACGTACGCATGTTTATATTATGTATATATCTGTTTTTTTTTGTTATAAACGATAGAGTGCTCTTATGAGTTAAAGTGCGAATCTGGATTTAAAAGAAACTATTTCTTTTCTGATTTTTTCGTGTCAAAGAAACTATTTAATCTGGATTTACTTATGAAGAAACAGTTTTTGTAAGAATGCTTTCTTTGCAAAGAAATCATTTCTTTTCCTATATATCTTTTTTACAGAGAAAAAGAAACTAGTCCTTACGTATTTCTTTTACAGTTTCTTTTGCATAAATATTATATCGTATTTCAATCGAAAAAAAACTGCATTAATGAAAGGGGTAAAAGAAATAAGAAAACAACCCCAAAAAAATGCAGTATTGTATCAGCGTAATTAAATAGGAATCAAGATCAATTTATTAAAAGATACTTTAGAAAAACCTGAGTTTGGATAAGAAATCATAAGAAGACACCAAAATGTGTTTGTGAATCTTTTAAATTAGGTTTGGGCAAAGTGATACATTACTTGATACTAGAATTAAAAGGCATCCCTATTTTTGAAATACAGATGAAAACGTGGAAATTTACTGGGTTCTATTAAAAGGTTTTAAAAAACAAAAAAGTCGTGGAAAAAGGTATATTATGCATATCACAGATTGTTTTGGATTTACTTCTTAGTAAAAAACTATTTAAGACGAACCCCTACAATTGGATACCCTATAAAAAGTTTGGATACCCCTCAGCTTTGGAAAAAAAAAGAGCAGCGAAAAGTTCATTTAAAAAAATAATTTGGAACTTTGCCATAGTTTATTGTCGTATTTTTAATAAGAAAAAATTAAAGCTAAAAAATGCGTCTAAAACAGTAATTATAGTAGAACTTACGTCTTACAAAGTAACATTCTGTTTTTATCCGAATACAATTCCCGTTTTATAATGTTTTTTTATCCACTGAAAAATAATCATATACTATTACAGATTAATAGACAATGAAAACTAGTTTTAAATATTTTTATTTCTTTCTTATTTCCTATGTTTATAAAACTTTCAACTACACCAGTAATACTTCTTGAAAGTTTCCGTGATGTTATAAATCCTAAGAACCTTACTTGGTGCAATATTTCATTTTTTTGTTGCTCGGAATCCTTTTGAAAGTAATGAACACACTCAGAAATATACTTATATATAAAATACTACAAACTCTTTTTTTAAAGATACAAAAAAACCTACCTACAGAACGCGTGCTTGCGTCTTTACATACATGACTATGAAGAAAAAAGCCACCGCAAGACAAAATAAATTTTTCTTGTGAATAATGAGTTTAGATAACCATATATGCAATACTATTTTTGTCAATGCGCAATAATAAATAGACTCTGATATTTTTTTTATTTTTGACAATACAAGCATTTTTTTGCGCAGTATATCTTGGCTTTCGTTTTATTAATCGTTTTATTTTACTTTATATTCAGATAAAAATACATAATAAATTGTGTAATTATACGGGACAGAAAATCGACAAATATAAATTGATATAAATCCAGATACAGTGGTGTCTTTTGATTAAATTGATCAAAAAAAAAATAGTTCTTTTTATAAAGTCAGATTCGATAGTTTCTTTTAAATTTTTAGTGAGTGAAAAAAGAAATAGTTTATTGTATCCAGATTCGCCCTTATTTTTTTTAAAATTTTCAACAATTTTTAAGGCATTTAAAAAAATTGTAAAATTTACAAAAAAATAAAAAAAATACAAAAAAAATGGCAAAATGGAAAAAATTAAAAAATGGAAAATTGGAAAAATGACAAAAAATGGCCAAAAATTGCTAAAAAAGAAACGAAAAAAAGTGCAAAACAGGCAAAAAATGCAAAAAATGGAAAAAAACGAGAAAACTGCAAAAAATGGAAAATAATAAAGAAAAGGAAAAAAAATGGAAAAATCAATATAGTTGAGCAAATTTTTTTATCTTAAATTGGTCGAAGTATTAAATGGCTTACACTCTTCATCAATAAATGATAATTATGCATTTTTCAGAAAATATTTTTTATATATTACATGGATATGGCGAGCATACACAAATAAGTATAGAATAGATAGCAACATTACATATTTAGGTGTAATTGAGATTTATGGCTTTACATATATAGATGTAATGGAAGATTTTAGGCATTACGCCTATAGGCAGGCCTCTCCAATTTAGGAGAAATCGGAAAAATCTCCTAATTCTCCTACAAAAAAATTCTACAAAAAACATAATGCATCCTAATTAAGACCTGGGAACTAGATTATATTAGATGGTGTTTAGACTTTAATATATGCAGATAAGAAGCATGTATGTCTTAAATATAACTAAACATCCATAATCACTAAAAAATTCTTACAATTTAAATGCAAATTATATTGTAACAAAACATATCTTAGTAAAAAGTAACATCTAGTTATTTTTCGGCCTTAAAAGCCTAATAATATACTTTTCTAATACTTTGAATGTAAAAATCTGTCAATTCTTTGATGTCATATGTCAAATCTGTTTTATTCTTTTTATTTAGTACTTATAAGCCATATAAATATAGCAAAAAAACCCGATTTACAGTAAAATTATAGAAATATCTATATTTGATTATGTAGTAACAAAACATTCATTTATGATTTCTTTTAGATTAGAAATATGTTTAGGGATATAATGTAAATAATATGTTGGGTTTAAGATAATCTGTTATTGTAAGTGAATGCAAATAAAAAATAAAAAATCGTAACAAGTCCGCCATTGTGTATTTGTATATTAATGAATACATATTTCTACGGTGCTCAAAACATTTTATACTATCATAATTCTTTTATATCCTTGTTTGTTTTCTCATTTTTCTCCTAATTTAAAGGATGAAAATATGCTTTTTACTTTCTAATTAGAGACAAATTAGAAAAATACGAAGAACCTCATAATTTGGAGAGGCCTGCCTATAGGTGTAATGTAGTTTTGGGCATTACACCAATAGGTGTAATAGGGATTCCAAGCACTACACCTTTTTTGAGTATTGGGGCTCTTAGTCATTACACCTATAAGTGTTTTAAGATTTTAAGTCATTACACCTATAGGTGTAATTTCTTTTTCAAAGGGGTATACTAAAAAAGTGCAGTATTCAAATCTAACACAGCAGTGCACCTCATTATTATAACGACATACATTGATCTATGTTATTGCTAGTAGTTTTTTGTTTGTAACAGTTGCCAGATTACCTTTCGAATCTACCGGTTCATGACATTGATGTAGCGGTATAATGCCCATATCCATACTTTTATTTTACTTAATATAATTTAAACGTTTGTAAAACAACTTAAAACTAAAAAAAAGTAAGTAATGGTTTCAGTTTTTTAATATAGCATTTAGTGTGAATTGAATATATTCACGCGCTTTTGCAACTGCAGATACTATGCATTTGGTTGCGTTACGTTGCTTACGGTTCTTGATTTGTACCGAGGTCGTATAAAACACTTTAAATATGTTTAAAACCCTTGGAGCGTTAAGGGTGTAATTTCGGTTTCTCAGTTTACAACCTTTTTTTTTGCGTATCATACTGTATGTTGTGTGTAATCATACGCTAAAAGGATACGCAGTGTTTTTTTTTTAAACTCCGCATGCATATGTCGTAATTTTTTCAATGGACTAAAAAAGTCTTGAAAATATTTTTTCAAAAATAAAACCGCTTTTTTTTGCGTACAAATTCATGAATATCTTTTTGCTATCGTTTCGGCAACGCCTCTGAACAACGGTTCCTGACCAACTTACATTTTTTTGTTGTACGTTTTGCGCACATCAAGTGCATTGTCTACGACTACTAATACAGTTTACACTTTATATTGCGCCAAATTAAGATTTACTTAGTTTCGCTTTTTATTTTCTGTATTTATTGTATGACCTCCAACGCAATATTTGTATGTATCAAAATCATACGCATCACATTTGCTAGAATAACTTTTGCAAAATAAAAAACTGTTGGGTTATATTGCAAACGTGCTTAATGGTGTTTATTGCTTATAATATCACAGTGGCTTACGCAGTAAAATTATCAGCCCAGACTTAGTAAGAGTATTATATAAAAAAAAGGGGTCAAAAAAACGATTTATGACGTGAAAAATCTTTATTATTTTTTTTTGGGAACGCTTTTAATTTTTTAATTTTTAATTACAAAATTTATCATCAAAAAAATGCACAAAAAAGACCCCACCCCCGCAAATGCAGACGCAACTTGTTTTTTCAGGAGGAGTCTGGGCTCCCCTTGCCCCCTCAATACGGTTCAGTACTTTCATATAGTAATGCCTTACTGTAGTTACAAATTGTGCTATTTGTAAACTTCTAAAAGCTGTTATATGGTACAAATCGTATTTTGCTTTAGACTGCAAGATAAAGACAGCATATGTATTGTTATATGTGTTAGAAAAACAACAGACCAAAGAAACAGCTTTTTGTAATACGATTTTCGTGCAACGGTTTTATTTTTTAATACCGAGGTTTGTATTTATTCTTTTTTATTATATTTTTCGGTTTAATTTTTTTGATATTTGAAATGATTATGTCCGATAAAACCAAATCGTTTTTAAGACGACAAATACACTTTCTAAATTAACAGAACAACATCCAAACCAAAAAAAAGACATTTACAGGGTAACGATTACATAATACGATCTAAGAAAGACATATACCAAGTTAAAAAGGACGAATAGAATTTTACAAAGAACGAATTAAATGAAACGAAAAAGCAGCGCAAATCGAACAGGGTACTGACAAAATTAAACTACGTTTTTTACACCATAGAAAGCAATACTTAGTCCTATTGTACAATTGTATTTCTAGTAAAAGCGCAGTCGCTTTTATAGTTAATATTTTTTTCAAAATTTCAAAAAACAAAAATTGATGATTCAGTTTTCCTTTGCGTTTCTGTGAGTCATTTTCCTGCATTTATTTTTTACTTTTTTTTAAAGCAGACATTTTACTACATGCAAAATAAAAAAAAAACCGACAGGCTTCTGTACGATTACAGCTAAAATTTCCTTCTGGGCTGATTGAAACTTCTTTAAAAAAAGAAAAAGATGAAAACCTCCCCCAAACATGTCTGAAACCCTTTAAGAAATGTTTTGCGTATTCATACGTTTATATTACAGTTTTCAACTTGTATGGTCAACCGTATGATCGCCTTTCGTTGACACCGTCACACTTTTCAACCGCGGTTTGAATATCCTATTTTTTTTATCTTAAACAAGTCTTAATTCTACAATTATGCGCCGATAGTAGCATAACTAAACCAAAACACCATTTGGCCGTTACAAACATAACTAAACTAATTTTACAACAAAAATTATAGTACTTAATTCTCAAAAAAGCGATAGCATAAAATTAAAAAAAAAAATACACGCTGGAACAGTATAAAACATTTTACAACATGAAACTGTGTGTATTAATAAAGTTCTGTCAAAACGCGTAAACAAAATAAAAACAATATCTATAAAAGATTTTTTGATTAATGAATCTTGTTGCTGAATCCGCCATGGTACTTTTTTGTCCTAATTGATCATAAAAAATACGCATATTTGTAAAAAGAACCATTTCTGGCGGCTTTAAAATTCGAGCACACACTTAAATCAAATAACAGCAAATGACTTTCCGTATTAACAGACCATTTACATTTAACCCTAGTACAATGATTTAAACTTTGTTAAAAAAGTCCACTTGGTTATGCATGTATGAACATGCGCCATGGAACATATATATTGCAGGGTACGGGTATTGCTGCTGTTTAAAACTCCGCTTGTTTAGCCGTGCAACATACACAAATTCTTTTATAAAATCATTAGTACCTCATTAATTAAGCCCAGCAGTAACTTAGATATACACAAGTGTATGCATTGCGGCATTATCGGTGTATTCATCACGTAACAATACCTGTATTTACGCCTGTAAAACAAATTGCTCGTATTAAAGAAAAACTTACTTGCTCTTACAGTCAGTCCTGTTTATATGCTCTAGTGTTGATTGTTGTGTTTATGCTTGAATTTGCGTAAAAAACAATTTGAATGTATAAGTGGTGTAGTATTGCAAACAGGTTGACTTTCACAGGGCTTAGTTTAATATCAAATGCCTTTGCTTGTAAGCTTTGATTGTTTTTAGTTTGAGTATTCATAATAATAAAAAACACCTTTTAAGATGTGTTATTAATAAAAAAAGTCTTTTTAAAACGCTAGTCGATTGCACTAATCCGCTATCTGCGTAAGTTTTTTTTTGTTACAACGTTGCCGCAGTTATAAAATGCAAGCGTGTACTTTTGCTGCACCGCACATGACAGAACGTTTTCGCGCTGAAGATTTGCCTATCACCGTGTAACCGCCGGCATTTTGTGACTTACTGTAATGTTTGAGGCAGCGGTACTTTTTTATCTGCTATCGTTGTTTTTTTTTTTTGGTTTTTGGTTTGTGGTTCTGTTTTTGTTTTCTGCGAAAAATGCATTTTGTTTGGCAATTTACTTTTTTTTTATATTGTTGGACAACGGAACACCGGTTATCATTGACCATCAGCTTTTCTGTGCGGCGCGTCGTTAAACTACACGACTGACTCTGCACGTAAAACATTTAGATTCTATTGGTGGCTCAAAAGCTGGAGAAGCCAGTGTTTCTTATGCTGGATTTTGTGAGTCGTATAGAAAATATGTCTTAAACAATAATTTAAAATGTGTCGTTTAATCGGAAATACAAGCATCTTAAAACGACCATACGTTATATTTTATGTTTTTTTATTTAGTACAAAACAGCGTCTTATTTTTTTTAAAGTCCAGCTTGATATGAACGACCTTTCATTTAAGTCTGCAGCTCGGTTTTTGACGTTTTTAGCAGCGTGTTCTTTTAGCACCGTCAAATGTTTTTTTGTAATTGTCGTTGTTGGTGTAAAAGCAATTTTGTTATAAAAAAAATGTTTTTTTTTTGTAGTTGAAAAACGTCTTTTACAGTTGTTTAAACGTTTTATGCGCTAAATAAGCGTTGTTGCTGTTAAGAGTCTATTACTAATGCTCTTTTACATTTGTATCAGAGTGTTGAATGAACGTTGTAATTTTTAACAATGGTATTATTTGATCTTTTTGCATAGTAATGTAATTGTGTTTTTTTGTTGCTTTTTTCTCTACGTTTCGTTTTTTTTAATATTTTTTTATGATTTTTCTTGTAATGTTTACGCCAACTGTCATAAAGCATGCTATATAAGGTTTAAACATTTAAATTTGTGTATTTTTGATATTACTCATCAGTTTTATCTTCTATTGCAGCCATTTCCTACTATGAAATACGACTTGTTTTTTTTTCTTTTGTGAATTTTTTTATGGATGTTGGTATATATAAGTATCGGCTTTTTGCATATTCTGTATAAGAAAAACTTTTATTTTTTTTTTTTTGTGTGATTACGCAAAAGTGAAAGAAGGTTATGTAGTATATTTGTGCGCCGCAACCGAAAACTTTTTTATCTCTTGTAGTTTGATTAAAAAATTAAGCTCATTCATATTTATTTAAAAACAAGCTGTTAACACTTTTTATTGCATACAAAAATATTCTTGATGCGTTTGATATAAATACCAGAGTGACAATAAATATTTTTTATACAAAGCTATCTGTATTTATACATACATAAAACGAACGAAAAAATGAAAATAAAAATTACTTTATAAACCAGTTTATGCAAAAGTTATGTAAAAACTACTTCAAGCCTTCTACCCAAGTTTTCACCAGTCAAACAAACCGGTCACGAATTCATACCACACATTGTATTTACGACCGTTATTGTATACATTGAAAGTTATATGTTACGGACAAAAAAAATATGGAAGTTTATTTGATTTTGACTTTTTTTTGGTCCGACAAAATCGGCTTCCATGATTTAATTGTTTTATAATAGATATTGAAGTACTTTAAATTAAAAATAAACTTATTTTTTTTTTGTAGAATAATTAAACTAACTGTTATTTCTTAAGCTGCAAAACAGTTGAAAAAATATCTTATATTAGCCATTAGTAGTCAGTGGATTTGTTTTAAAATTCTTCTATAAGTCATGTCTGTTTACCTAACTTTTTTTTTTTATAAAATATTATGATACATAAAATGAATTTAGAACTTTATAATCTAAAAATTCTCTGCATAAAAACAAAGAAACTTAATTTTGTTAAGCAAGGTTTTTCTATAAGAAAGGTTACACTTCAATATGTCACACATAATAACGTATAACGGGGGGTGGGGCTCAGGGCCTCCCAGAGAGGCAAAAAAAAGGGCTTTTTTAGCTGGGTCCGCCTATAAAACGGGCACACTTTTTGCACTTCTGAGAAAATATGAAAAATAATAAAAGTTAGGATATCAGTAATAGATAAGTTTTAAAGCATGTAGCTGTTGTTTTTAATTATATTGCTAAAAACAGTTTACTTTTTCTTTGTCATATAGCGCCCTTGATCTTTGTAAGTTGAGTTTGTGTTAATACAAACTTTATAAGTATTTTTGGCGTTGCGGAAAATCACAAATATAGATTTTTACAGATAAAAAGGTTGCATTTAAATTGAACTTTAGTTGCAATATATGCTTATATTACCAATGTTTTAGTACAGTTTACGTAAAGACAATTTGGAGCTCAAATTTGTAAAAAATTAGCGGGAACGAAAATGATGGCTTTCAGAAAACATTATTCAAAAATTATTAGAAAAATTCATAATTGGTAAAAAAGACTTGTTTTGAAAGGCTAAAAGAAAAACTTGCCACCAATTTATACGTGTCTTTAGCTTTAATTGAGTCTGATTTTTTGTCAAGGATTGTTATATTGACTTATCAGTTACTTTTTTAGAATAGCTGAAAGACTGTTTTTGTACTCTTAGAACAGAAAAAATATTTTTGAAACTATGTGTACCTAGTCATTGTTGTTTTGTGTGGTATCCACAGTTTTTGAAATGTAAAAAAAAAACCTTTTTTGTTTTTTTTTTGTCAATATAAAAACAAAAAAACCTTTGTAAAAAATAAAAATTTACTGAGCGCTTATGTGCTTAAAAACTAGTATATACGCAGCAAAAATGTAAAATAAACTAATATATCAGCAAGATTTTTTTTTTGACATCAATATGTTAAATTTCATTTCAATGATCAGAATACATGTAGAAAATACATATGCTAAGGACAAAAGTATAGCTAGAAAAAAGCTGTTAGGTAAATCTAGCTT
>JAQFYM010006657.1:0-11410 GCA_034694785.1 Agrenia bidenticulata
TTATATTCTACGCATTTTGCGCTAAGTAAAACCATTTTTACGCGCTTATTTCAATAGTACTTTTGGATTTTAGCTTAAGGGGGCACAAAAAGGGATTTGCGACACCAACAATACGTATTCGTAAACAATACCGTTATTGTTATGCACAAAACGTGCTTTTATATGTAAAAAAATTCTGTGATTCTATATGAATATATTGTTGCAATTACCTTATTTTTTATGTGAAAGTGTTTAAGTACAAAAAAGAACTTGTTTATAAATATAGTACTTTACAAAACAAATCAAAAGTAATATTAGTTTATGCAAATCGAGGCATTATTCAGATAATGAAACTATACCCATATATTTTCCATAAGAAATACAATGCATCATTTTGCTTTGAGGTGTAGACGGGCCTTGTTTTGTACATAGCTTATGCGTGTAAAGCTTGTAATATACTAGAATCCTTTGATATTTCAGGTATGAACCCGGTTTCTCAATTTAAAAAGTTTTTACGCAACAACCTGTATGATGCTCGTAATCGCTAGCTGGCAGCATTCGCAAGTCTTTAATAAAGCCTCCATACAAAACTATATATTATTGTAATAGGCAATAAACGTCTTACAATTACTTCAGCAAGTGAAACACCGCTTCTAATTCCCACAAAGCTACAAAAAAAATTGTTGCTTTTGTTTTGTTTAAAGCCCCGGATTACCCATGCTGCAGCGACTTTTAATCTTTTTTTGTTTGTATTTTTTCGCATGAAAAGTGCCTCGCCTACCATTATACTACACAATTTGTATCAATTTGCGCTACCAAGTCAGTTTCTTACAGTTCCGCTGTCTGTTTGAATAGTTTTTAAATAGTTTTGTACTGTTGTTGCATTAGTATAAATATCATACGCGACAATTTTTACTGGAACTACTTGTGCATAGTCAAAAACTATTTTTAAATATTGCGCATTTGTCAGTTTGTGTTTCTGGTTAATATTATTAAAAGCACCGCAATACTAAACCTACATCTTTTTCATTTTCGGTCTTCTACATATATACTTTAGTGTCTGAAAATCTACTTTTGCTGGTTTACTGCAAGATAAACACAGAATGAACAGTTTCTTTGCCATGTTCAGTAAAAAAAACAAATGGTGTTGCGCTGTGTTGATAAGATTATGGTCTATTTGCCTCTTTTCATTTAAGTAAAAGAGTAGTGTGTGTATTTATCGAATACATTCTATGAAAAGTTCATATATTCTAAAAAATTTTTTGCAAAAATTTTATTGTATTATTCTTTCATTTTAATTTGTATTTATTTTAACGTATATAAGTTAAAGTTATCTCTACGCATGGTGCAATTAATCTTTTTTTTATTTGGTTTTGCACCGGCATTAAAATTTTGTATAATAGCTTTCTCTTTTTTATTCATTTTGTGATCCAAATTTTACAGCAAATGACGAATATATGGGTTAATATTATTGCATTTTTTTTCATCTCATTATTTTTGTTATTCGATTTTTTTTCTAGCAAGAATTATCCAAAAAGGAATATTCGGTTGTTTGGCATATTTTATATAGCGGCCCGAAATGCCCCGACCCAAAATGCCCCGACCTTAAATGCCCCAAATCAAAACGCCTAAGCTAAAATGCCCAAAAAAAAAGTTGCGTTAAACACAGAAAACCAACAAAAACATTCACCTAGACTCGAAATAAATTTCCTTTAGACTCTAAATAAACAACTGCATCACAAACCACGACTGAAAATTAAGAAAAAAAAATATTTTCTGCACAAGAACATAAGAAATTAAATCACATAACGAACCACATACGAATAAGTTATTTATTACTTATCTTGTAACAAAATTGTAAACAAGTTTAGAACCAACTCAGGCATATATATGATTTGGCAATTTTTTTTCGTTATTTTCCTTATATTAATTTTTTGCAACCCATCCAAATAAAAATGCATAAGAAGAACCCAAACAATCAAAAGAAAAATAAAGGCAAAATATGATAGCGTGCGAGTGTATTAAACGAGTAAAACATGTCGCATAATGCAAATAGATAGAAATTTGTATAAATCAACAGCAAAATATACACACAAGTATAAATCGTATAGTAATGCGATTATGAATTGAAATCAGATTTCTTGTGGAAATACAATCTAGCAAGCATCAAATTGAAAAGGACTTGCATAAAAAGCAAAATCGGTTGTATTGAGATGTTGAATAACGGCTGAAGATTTATTCATATGATGGAAATAATAAAATATAATTATCCGAAGTTTGCTTCTTATGATAAAAGAAATCAAGCTAAAAATAGAAAACAACAAAAATATTACGAAGTTGACGTGTTAGTTAAATACAGAGCAAAAAATCCTATGATATACGTATTTGATGCGTACCAATTACAACCATGAAATTTATAATATAATGCATTTTTTTGAATGAAATGAAAAGAAAATATTACTAATTTAATCCAGTAAAAGAAATAAACTAAAAGTTAACATTGTAATTAAGTAAATTTCACCAGTAATTCAATAGCTCTATTATATCAATCATCCCGTTATTATAATTATCTCAAACCCTTTTTAGTCTTTTGTCCTGTTCGACATATATTCTTTGTCTTGGTCGTTTTGCTCCGCCGTTAAGTAATCGTAAAAGTTCAACCTCATTGCATCTATAGATTTCTTTATATGTCTCTACCATTTAAGAAAATATTACGCTTTTTCGTTTACAAGCTGGTCAACCTTACTGACAACATCATCCGCATTGTTATTGGTTCTTCCTCTTACTTCACAAAAATGGTTCCAAACATTTTTTCTATACAATGCTTGTTCATTTTCTTTTCAGTTTCGGTCTACATAATCAATGAATTCGGTGATAAAGATATCTTCATCTGTCCTCAAAGATAATATATGAAGCCAGCAGTTATTGATTTCAGTTTTTGGAACAAGTGGTAATGCCGATATAAGCGTTAAGAAAGACGTAAAATATGAATTGGTACAACAAAGGTTAGATAATCCAAGATGCTGCACCTTTCTCCAGATAGCTTGACCGATATGGACAAAGCAAAGAGGTGCTTATGAATCTCTAAATTGTTTTGGCATGCATTAAACGCAGCTGCCTTGAAAATGATTTGAGTTTAACATGGGTTGAAATCCTTTGCCATAATTTAAAAATGATGATTTAAAAATATTACAAGCCTTAGTATATAATATTTCCGTTTTTCCATTTATAAATATATACACTAATGGAAATTTTTGACCATTGAATTCGCCGTGTTAAATATATAATTGTTTAAAATCATCAGAGGAGGACTTAAAGGTTCCGTCCATGTAAAATTTATTTTTTTCATTGCTAGTGAAAAGGAAATCAAAATCCTGGTTCCCCCATAATTATCAATTTATCCAGTGTGAATTCATGATATTTTAGTAAGGAAGCATTGTAGGAAAGGATAAATAAACTAGAGTCAAACTCATCTTCGCGTTAAACAATTGTTTCATTTCCGTTTTTAAGTCTTTTTATCTTGTAATATTTGATTTCATCGACGCGTAGGAGAGACGTCGGCATAAAAGTATTATTTCCCAATTCTAATTTAGGCAAATTTCGCGTATAGCGGATGAATATAAATTGTCTAAAACTCCTCTATGAGAATTAACAATATTTACTTTCAAAATTACCCTTAACTCCATTTTCATGATTTCACTAAGATGATTCGAGTGATTATGCTCACTTGACGTCCAGATAAGTCTTTCATTACTGCTTTCCCTTCTAGAAGTGCAGGTTTCCTGCGTGCACTTTCAATATATATTTATATTTGCCTGCTTTCGGTGCATTCGATACAAATAAAAATTGTAAGTTGGAATTTCATTATTTTTGGCTTTAACTATCCAAGTAAAAGTATAACTATGTAGGATTAAAATTAAGTGAAGAAAACAAAAATGTAACTCTAAAGGGTAATTAGAACCAATTTCGAATAACTTCGTTTTAGGTTTGGGCATTTTGGGTTTGGGCATTTTAGAACCCTGCCCAAATTTGTTACTTATATGTTTTATTTTTCGAAAAAAAACATATGGGTATCTTTTTTTTTGCATTTTATCTTATTTTGTATAAATTTAGTATTCTTTTTCGATTTTTTTTACAATAATTCTTCAAAATGAAAATTAGATTTATTGGTATCTTTTAAGCATCTTAACCAATTATTTTTGTGTGAGAATAACTGATTTGTGCGGAGAATGAGAAAATTTATAGGAAGTGCTTTTTCTTTTACAAATTGAATATTTTTTTAAAACCAAACCATCATTTAAAAAGTAAAAAACTAATTTTTTTTACCAGCGGATTTTAAAAACTTATAATTGTATTTTACAACACATAAGAACCTTATTAAAGCAGTAAAAATATAAAAATATACTTTTTTTCGGCAAATCATTTCAAATTTAGTTTTTTTTGGTTTTTATTTTTATAGTTAGTATTCGCAGTTTTACAAATAAAAAATTGTGCATATATATTATTATTGAAATCTATTTAGTTCTCGATTTTTTTGCAAAGCTATAGACTAAATATTTGTCTAATAATTTACAAATAAATAAGAGATAAATTTCCAATAACAAATAAAATTAATTTTGGTTATTCTAATCTTATGAACATGTTTCTGTTTCAAAAAATAGAGTTCGCTTGCAAATAAAAAAATCCATATAAAAACTTTATATAATACAAAAAAATTACTGTGCATTAATATCTATATCAATTGCAAAAACTATTAAAAGGTTTTATTTTTCCTATATACGAATTTCTTTGTTAAAAAATATATTTTTGATATATATAAATTCATGAATTCATATATGCGTTTTTCTGCATTTGTATTTTTGCAACGTCAATGTATTCATTTACTATTTTGGAATTACTCTTCATACCTACTGTATTAACTTTTTTAAAGAAATACATCTTGCCAATATTTTTATAGCCATTAAAGGGCAGTAATTATAGTAAAATTATGGTTTAAAAATATAAGAGTATTGCAATTTATTCTATTGCAATAATTGTATAAAACAAGTATTTTTTCAGAAGCCCTTTTTGCATGTTCTTATTCAATTTAGGGCATCGATATTTTGCCGATCACATTTCTTACTTTCGGGACTTTACGGTATGGTTATTATATGATAGGATGATGAATCAAGTTTATTTTACGAATATTATCTACTATAAAACATTTTATTGTAGTTTAAATAAACTCTGGAATATTAAAATGTACTATTTTTACAACCATTTTGTCATTATAATGGTAATCTTTACATTGTTGTCTTTTATAGACATCATGAGTGATAAATTATTAAGTTAAATAAACAATAATGAAATACCGTATAGTCTCGAATATAAGCACGGGGCCTAAAAAATAATAAATTCATGTTAAGGAGAAAAAAGTCTCGAAAATAAGCAACAATTATAGATAATAAAAATATTTAAAAAATGACACTAATATGCATACTTAAAAATATAATTAATAATTTAAAATACAAAATTAAAAAAATCGATTGTCATTACTCAATTTAATTATAAAATTCCAAATAATGCATCTCCTAATTTTATCAAAATCTCTCGAGAAAGCAAGAATTTTTACATTCCTATGAGAAGGTAACATAATAAAACATATTTTATCAGATTTTTATCTCCAGCCACGACAGATCAAGTTTTGAACTTTTGCTAGCACAGAACTTCATAAAATCGCCTAATTTATTTTAATTTGATAATAGCGTACTAAATACTTACTGTTTGAACACATATTTGATTCTTGATTGCAGGATTTTTGGAATTATGGAGGTTAAGTGTTGATCACTTGCTTCTTAAGGGATCCAAAATAAAGTCTCGAAAATAAGCACATAATTATTTTTACCCTGTGGTTATATAAGACTATACGGTAATTATATTTATAAAACAAGCAGACACGTTACATTTATAAACATTATACTAAATTTGCAATATCTTTTCTACCCTAAAGATCATAGAACCAGAATTTACGATGTTTTTTATTAACAGGGGTTCAATATTTCTTTTTAAATTTTTAATAATTTCTTACTAGTTTTTTTATTTGCAAACCCACCCCTAATTGTTATGACGAATTCATATTGTTCTGGTACGGATTATGAAAGGATTAATAAACTAACACTCGAGGAGCTATATGTAGAATACTCTAAAAAGCGCAGAGAATTTGAAGAGTGTAATATTGAATTCATTAAAATGCAAACACAGAGGAAGGAGTTATTGATAGCAGGTATACAGGAAACGGGCATAATACAGAAAATACAAGATTGTGTTGAGCCAGAATATTTCAGATTTCTTACAATGATATTGCAAGCCGAAAACAAAAATATGACAGATGAGTATAAACAAATACTATCTGAAATCATAGGCATTGAAATTATAAAAATATGTTGTTTTATATATGAGTCATATACTTCTTCATTGTCATTTGAAAAAACCATCGAAAATTTCAATTCAAAGTTTGGCTTTAATCCAACTTCACAATGGCAGCTTTGTTTTAAGATACCGAATGAAAGTTTCAACAATACCAAGGCAAGGATTGAACTAGATACAAGAGTAAATGAGAGATTAAGTAAAGCAATAGAAGAAGTATTTATAGAACAGAGCGACATGGAAAAAATACACCCTGCCCGAAATCATAATTATCTAAATATCACCAAAACATACGAAATTGTGATGAAAGAATGGATTGATGCAAGTAAAGAAATATGTCAATTGGAAACTGCAATAGATTTCAAGAATGAGGAAGCCGTGAAAATTTCTAATTCTACGACATCAAAAGAAGAAGTGGTGAAAAATGACAGGGATGCCAAATAGGTTATGGCAATATCATTAAAGATGAAAAAAATATGAAATTGACTTTGTTGGGCATATTTTTTTCTTACTGTCATGTGCAAAATTTAAAAGTTTTTTTTTCACTTGAATTTACAAAAAAAAAAGGTAAAAAGTATTATTTCAGCATTTTTACTGTTAAATTAAGCACATTTCTTTCTTTTGAAGTCTTAATTATCGCCTTTAAATTGTAATTGTACTTTTATATTATAAGCAATTATACTCAGAACCTCCGAATAGAGTAGGGGCTAGGGCTGGGAGTTTTTAAGAGAATCTCTTAAAAAAAATTTCTTTATTTGCATTTAAATGCCTCTGAAAATAGTTAAATTATAATTTTTTTCGCATATTGGCACAATTAAGAAATCTCTTATTCTTAAGAGATTTCATAATTATCTTTTACATTCGCCATGAAAACAAGTAAAAGACAAATTATTAAATCTTTACATTGTGATAGTTGTCAACAGCATTAAAAGAAGTCATTTTTAGTAAAATATACCTTCTTTCACAGTGAATTTGCATATAAGAGCATCAATTACCATTAAAGATTGTAATTTTTTGGGCAATTGTCATAAAGCCGAATCAGTAGTAAGATATTTGTTGCGAAATATTTTTAGCAGTTTAAAACAGCTTGTTCATAATTTATAGCCGATTGGCCAAAAATAAAAAAATCCATTAAAATTTAAAAAATCTCTTAAAATAAATCTCTTATAAGTACCAGGTCTAGCTCTGAGGCCATTCTCGCTGGCCCCGACCCAACTCATATTAAAAAAATAATATTTAATTTTGTTTATTGGGATTTAATTTTTTTAGCTTCCCCTGGAAACCCTTCTGCTGTCGCCCATGTATATGTATATGTAAAATATACGTAAAATTCATCTTTTTTAAAAATAATATAATTTCTAACCTTTTGAAAATACTGCAAATTTCCGAAATTTCACAAATTTCACAAATTTCAAAAAAATTGTCAAAAAAATAAAAAAGGCCTAAAAAATTGACAAAAAAAATGAATTTTTTTACGCATGTATGCGTACATAAAAAATTAAGAGGGTATTTTTTTTAAGCAAATATGCGTAAACATAATTAAGAGGGTATTTTTTACGCATATTTGCGTAAAAAACAGCGGAAGGTTAAATAAGACAAAGTACTATATATCACATAAAAATATAAATTTATTGATGACAGTTATTTATAACCGACGAAAGTTTTTCATACCGTTTTATATATTTTAAAAGGCGCTACGCTATTTACTGCATTAAGAAAAAAACCTCAGGTAAACCATGCCTTACAATATAAGTATAGTAAAATCACGGTGTTGGTATTACCTAATACACTTATAACTACGGCCGTCAAAATACCCGCAAATCAGAATAAAATATAAAATAACAACATATATTTTTTTGCGTACCTTTTTTAACTTTGCTTACCAGTTTTGTGCGCCTTATACGCTGCCGGGTTTATATTTTAAAATTAATTGCTAAAGAAATTTTCAAGATTATTTCTTAATTTAGTTTGTCTCTTATATAGACCAAGACTCATTAAAAGAAAACTAAACAGTCGACAAAAGTATTTAAACTAGGCTGTATTAAAGTATACTTGATTTTTCACATTTTATCAATAAAAACGACATTGTTACTTGTAAGCCCTGTAATCATGATTTTAAGGTTTTTTAAAAGACCCGCTTTAGCTATATTTGTACAAAAAAATACGACCGAAAGCACAAAAAAGCTTTCAAAGCTATTCAAGGGGGTATAATTTACCGTTGACATTAAAAATGATGAATGTGATGACTTTTAAAAGACTTTACAGTTCTTTTAGCTCCATGCAACATACCATCAAATCTGGGTGATACTTGAAAATTAAATTTTTTTTATGGGAACTACACCGGAAAGCAAAATTTTGAGCTCTAATCCCTATCTTTATTCAATTTTGCCTAGTTTATTCAAATCAAAAATATATAAGATATAGTGCTTATTTTACAAAAAAAAGATTTTTTAAATGCTAACGAATCACGGGATACTTGTAGAAACAAAATATAAACTATTTTGATCGGTGAATGTGACACTGAATCCCAAAAAAAAGCCATTTTTAATACAAAAAATTTATGTAAGTATCGTGCACGGGTCAAAACCTTTATAATGAACTTAAATGTATTGTATTTGATATCTGTAGAGATTATTTTTTACTATTTTTTTCGATTGCTTGTTTCAGATCAAGAATCTTCGAAAATTTGTTAGGAAAAATGCTATAAAAGGAATTTGCAACTTGTATACGTATTAAGTTTCGCACAAGTGGTGCATTTGGTATCTTCAGAATGTATAAATATTTACATTGAGTAAATGAGTTTGTTACTGAAGAGAAAGGATCTTAAAACTCAATAATGCTATAAATGTTAATATATAGTAGATACCTGCACGGTACGGTTATCACTTTTCGAGAAACAATTTTTTTTTGATTTTTTATATCAGGTAAATATACGTAAAAGACGAATCTTTATTTTTTAATTATACTGCTCTTTTATAATATTAGAAGTAAAAATTTTTCACATTCAATTTAAAATGTAGTGCTATTATTATTAAATGTGATGTCAAGTTTGTATCATTCATATGCAAACCATAATTCTTTTAACTAACTTGTAGTATATTTACATGTTTATCACTTTAATCCGCTTTCTTTTTATTTCAACTACGAATTCGTACGAATAGTTCATTATATGTGCTGTAAACGATAATAAAAGAACATTGTATGGGTAAATATAACATATTTTGTTTATTTATACATAATTGCTAGGTTGCGTCAGTTTTACCACAATCATTACCTTTGCTTATTGTAAACACCTCTGCGTTTATAATGATCATTAAAAAATTAATAAAAGTTTTTTTTGTAAAAAAACTGAAATTTTAGCATATTTTATGCCTCTGGTCCGGTTATTAAACCTTCCGGTCCGGTCCGGGCCGGTTATGCAATTGAAAAATGCATCCGGTCCCGGCGGTCAATAACCGGACCGTGCAGGTCTCTAATATATAGCAATATACTACGGGCTCCAACTTTTTAAATGCCAATTTTTATATCCGATTGTCTATCTGGCTTGAATGTTGTGAATTTATATTTTTAAATTGGGATATGATCAGGGCCTCCCAAAGACAACACTGGGCCCGGGGGAAAATTTTTTTATGGGCCCCTTATCAAAGAAAAAAAATAAATAGTGTATTTTTTTTGGATGCGTAAAAAAAATATGCTATATCCAGGGCAGATATTTTAATATTTTTCTAAATGGTGGCATAAATTTTTTTGAGGCCTTAATTATACTTAAATGGCAATATCTGGCATTTTTTTTTGGTTTTCTGGGGGATGGGATTCTACTTTATGAGCCTCTTTCGAAGCTCCACTGGCCATATCCCAAGACTAACAAAAAAAAGATTTGCGTATTTTGCATACTTAATAATATAATAATACAATCGAAAAAACTATAAAGATTGAATAATTCTATTTACAAAAAAAACAAACAAATTTTAAAGGTTATTACATTTATCTTTAAAATTTTATCAACTATCATCTTTTGGATTATTTTTTTAGTTTATCTGCATTTAAGAAACTACTATGAATATGTAAACGCTTGTAGAAAAGAAACACTTAAAAAGTGTTTTGCAACTATAAACAAGTTTGAGTACGGTTTTTTACTAAATAGTTGCAAATATACTTGTTTTGTGTTACCATGTTTTAAATCCTTAACCGAAAATTGTAGGGTGTTTAGATGCACAAGTATCGAAAGTCACCCTTATGTTTTAGAAAGAAAAAAAGCTGAATACAAAATTGCATTTTTTGTAAAATATTTGCAATATGCTAAGACTTGTGTAAACTGAACTATCTGAGGGGTCAAAATCTAAAAAACATCCACGAGAAACAAAAAATGCAATATAATGTATATTTATGGCTTGGCGTGCCACATAAAAGCTTTACGCACTAAGCTATTTTCACTAGACAGTTTTTATCTAGCTACCCTTTTGTCTTTAGCTAATGTTATTTCTAACAGTACTCTAATCATTGAAATGAAATTTAACTAATTGAAGTTTGTACCAAAATCTTGCTGGAATATTGGTTTATTTCTCAACTTTTTTGAATTCATACTGTATTTTTTAAGCCCATCAGCACTCAGTAAATTTGACTTTTTTTATAAAGATTTTTATGTTTGCATATTGACAAAAAAACAAAAAAAGTTTTTTTTTTACATTTTAAAAACCTTGGATACCATACAAAACAACAATGACTAGGTAAACACAGTATTAAAGTAAAATTAGATGTTCTTAGAGTACAAAAACAGTCTTTTAGCAATTATGAAAAAGTAACTGATAAGTCAATATAACCATCCAAGACAAAAACTCAGAATTTAACCTCGTCTAAAGACACGTATATTCTGTTGTTAAGTTATTTTGTTAATCTTTCAAAACAAGTCTTTCTTACCAATTATGAATTTTTCTAATAATTTTTGAACAATGTTTTCTGAAGGCCTATATTTTTGTTCCCGCTTTTTTTCTACAAATTCGACCTTAAATTGTCTTTACGTAATCTG